>JANVFT010000127.1:0-105360 GCA_028011325.1 Lentinula lateritia | reverse complement strand
GAGCTCCAAGGGATCAAGTATTAGCGGGGAGGGAAAGGGTTCTCATACCTCCAGAACGTCTGAACGCTACCATCCTCATGAACGAGGACCTACTAGTAAACCGAGTAAGGGAAGCTCCGAAGGATACAACTATGATTGAGACACTGAAGAGGATCGCGCGCAATGAAGAGGAGTCTCTCGTTTGGGAGGATGGACTGATAAAGAGGGGGGGTCGTATATATGTCCCAGACGTTGGAACTTTGCGAAGGGAGGTCCTACAGTCGTACCACGATCATAAACTGCGGGGACACCCGGGGGAGAAACGCACCAGGAAGCTCGTAAGCCAACTGTTCTTCTGGAAAGGGTTGTCCAAGGACGTGAACTACTATGTGCGGAGCTGCCACTCATGTCTGAGAGCGAAAGCCAGTCGAACCAAACCATACGGGAACCTCTGCCCACTGCCAATTGGTCAACGACCTTGGTCCTCAATCTCCCTTGACCACATCACCCAGCTCCCAGTCACAGCGGGTCCGGAGAAGTACGATGCTATCCTGGTAGTAGTGTGCCGACTGACTAAACAAGCCATATATGTCCCGTGTCATACTACGGATAATGCGGAGGACTTCGCTAATCTCTTCATAACACATGTGTTCTCGAAGCACGGGATGCCCTCCGATATAATTTTAGATCGAGGCTCCCTGTTTGTGTCCCAATTTTGGAGGGAGCTTTGTAGAGCACTAGGAATCGAATCCCGCCTATCTACTGCGTATCATCCTCAGACAGACGGACAAACGGAACGAGTAAACCAGTCAGTAGAGGCTTACCTTCGGATCTATTGCTCTTACGACCAGGATGACTGGGACCTCCTCCTACCAATGGCGGAATTCGTATACAACAACACCCCAAATACAACGACGGGCGTTTCGCCGTTCTTTGCAAATAAAGGGTACCACCCAAAGCTGTCCATTACATTGGAGCAGGTACAAGGAGCGGAGGTCAACGAATACGCATCCAACCTCAAGGAGTTACATGCTTACCTACAGGAACGAATTCGAGGAGCCAACGAGGTCTATGCGCAGTACGCGAATTAAAGACGCCAGGAAGCCCCGGACTGGAAGGAGGGTGATCACGTCTGGTTGAATATGGAAAACGTCAGGACGAGAAGACCTATGAAGAAGTTAGACCACAAGTGGACGGGTCCCTACTCAATCCTGGAAAAAATAGGGAGCCATGCTTACTGATTGGACCTCCCTGGGGACCTCCACAAAATTCACAACGTGTTCCACGTAGACAGACTGAAACCTCACTTCCACAACAAATTCAAACGCCAGAGCTCCCTGCCTCCCCCAATCTTCATAAAAGGGGAAACGGAGCATTTTGTCGGGAATATCCTTGACTCCAAACCCAAGAAGGGACGACCGGAGGAAATAGAATACCTGGTTAAATGGGAGGGGTACAGCGACGAATTCAACTCCTGGGTAGGATGGGAAGGTATGGTGGGCTCCATCGAGCTCCTACATCGTTGGCACAAACACCATCTGAGGAAACGCCAGCCATCGCGGCTGCACTGGGCTTCATTGGAGCGGGAAGCACGGGAAGATGAGGAGGAGGACCGGGAAGGTAGGAGGGAGCAGAAGGGTTGAACGACACACAACCCCATAACCATTAACGACTCACTAACGACAACGTGCATCGGAGGGTTCACGCAACCTGGTTGCACAACGATTTCACACTTATTGCTTATTGAATTTCACTCAGTACGAAGGACGCTGGTAGTAGTAATACCAAAAGACAACAAAATAGAGATTTCATTCACGGAAGGGATACGGAAGCAGGGAGTATATAACACGAGGTACCAAGAGATTACAAAAAACTACAAAGGTTCATTTTTCAACACCTGACCAGCATCGACGTCCCCCGCATCATACAACTCATCGTCATCGCCGGTCAGATCAATGGTTAAGGGCGCGACAGATCCAAACATAGGGGGCAAGCTGGGCGAAGGGGGAGGAGGAGAAGGGGAGGTAGGAGACTCCTGCTCAGGCAGGAACAACGGGGTGCGAATAGGGGAACTAACGGACCGGGGTTCGACCATCGGTGCCACTCCCGCGTCGAAAGATTGTGCAGCACCTACTCCAGCTCCCCCCGATGACTCTCCACCTGGCCCCACCGACGATATAGAAGTTGCAACATCTGGAGCAGGTAGCGGGGTATCGATGATGTGGTGCATGTACTGCAACATTAATCGCTCCCAGTCCAGCGTCAATTGATCGTCACTTGGGATCGCAGGAACTATATCGTCCCACCGTCCAGCACCTTCTCAGTGAGGGAGAGCCGTTGACAAAGCTAACATACGGCGATGAAGGGGAGGTTCCAAAGAGTCGGGAGGGGGACTAGTGAATCCGGCGTGTTGAGCAGCAGTCAAAAAGGGACGATCACTGTCAAAACGGGAGCTCTCCAACATCAGGGTGTAAAGACCCTCATCTCGGTCGACAGTGTTGTTAAAGAACCACTGGATGCTGCTAAGGGACCGTATGTAGAGGTCCCCATGAATACCACGCGCTGTTTGCATATAATCCAAAGCCAGCCGGAAGTTGTGCGCCATAACGTCGGGATCCTCGGTTTCCAGAGCACGACGAAGGAAGGCAACGACCGCTTCAATGATCGCACCAATGTGACGGTTGTGATGGTGAAGTACGGTGGCAGGATCAGAGCAATAGAGTAGCAACACGACGAAGGTCCGCCCGAACCTTGACGAGGTCCCCTTCGAGTTGTGAGAGAGGAGGGAGAACCACCTCGTAGTAGCCCTCGTCGGGGTACTCCTTAATCATACGTTCGACGAACGCAGCACGACCACGAGTGCGATGGACCTCCTCCTGAAGCTCCTCCAAATGAGCACGTTGACGAGTTGTTAAGATCATGCACACCGTGTAACCATGCCAAAGGTCACAGAGTGTCTAAGTGCGGAAGACGAATGGGACAGTAGTGAAGTTATTAACAACACCGCCGTTACGCCGTTAGTCCCCGGAGGTCGAGAGTGTAGAGGGGAGGAGCTAAGTAGCAGCCACGTCGGAGCGGCGGTATCGCCGGTGACGAGGAGCGAACCAAAGAACGTATAAGTCCTAAGGTAGAGTAGAGAGTACTTCAAGGCAGTGAGCCTGAAGACTTAGAGGAGCACAGAGTTAAGGAGGGAATCTAAGTCGATCTAAGTCAATAATTAAACTGAGGAACTACGGTAGCGTACAGGCAGTATTTATATCTACGGAACGGCGCATCGGTGCGGAGCGCCAGACTAACTACTAGGAGCTATACGAGTAGTACCTGCAGGGTAGAGTAAAAGACAATAAGGAGAGACTAGAACGAGAAGGTATGTGTAGCGAGAAAGAACAATAGGAAGAGATTACAATAAGGAGTGGATCTTCGGAATCCCGAGCGGCGGAATGGAGGCCCGCGGCATGGACTTGACACAAGTTGACAGGGCATTGCCCTCATCCGTAATGCCGTGTTGATACAGCAGAGCAGTCGTCAACTCGGAAATCTTACGGGAGGAAGTGGAAAGCTTCCCCGTTGCATCATCCCGATCCTTCTTGGTGATACGAAGGTCTTCCTCCACCTTCTGGAAATGCTCTAGAAGACTCTGTAATAGGAGGGTTAGACAAACGATAGCGTGAGGACGGTAGTCCTACAACTTACTTGGTCAGATGGTCCCGAAAGAGCCCTATCCAGGGTATTAAACTGGTCGACGATGCGACGATACTCCTCCTGGTGCTGGAGGAACTCTTGACTGGAGGACCTCAATTGCTCGACCTCCCGTTGTCGAGATTCAAGGGCATGCAAGGTATCCCGAAGAGCAGAAGTCAGAGAGGAGTTCTCCCGCTGTGAGTCAGCAAGCTGAGACTCCAGCAAACGAACCCGAGCAGCAAGACGCTGATTCTCAGCACGGTAAGGGTGAGAAGCGGGATTGCGGGGTACCAGAGCAGGACGGAGAATGGGAGGCATGGTCGAGGAGAGAAGATCCTGCCCTGTACCTTTTATAGGCGTTCGAGCAGGGGAGGAGGAACCGGCTTGCTGAACCAAACCAGGATGTACTTCCGCCGCAGCCGCCAATCGAACCAAATCACTGGGACCCTGCATTGGCAGGTCCCTGTGAAGTACCTCCATTAGGGAAGGGGATGAGCGAGGGCGAACGGGAGGGGAAGAGGAGGCTACGACGGGACAACTCGAAGGAACTACTAACCGGATGTGAAGAGGGGAGTCTGGAATAGCTGCTGCCGCAGGGGACCTATGACGAGAACGCTTCTTGGAAACGTCCGACCGAACCTTTTTCCGGGAAGGACCAGCCACAGGCACAGGGGAGTGGTCGCGCTTACGCTTGGCTGCGACAACTGCCTCGCCCTGTTGCAAGGCAAGAAACTCCCGTAGTTCCTGCTGGTCGGCCTCGACAGTGTCCTTTTCATCCAGCATGTTCAACTCGAGGAGGGTTGAAGTGGAGGAGGTTCGCGCATGAAGAGCGGCATCGTATTCACGCCAGGTACTCAAAGGAATGCCCCACGTTGACTGATGCGCAGAAGTTCCGTGAAGCTCCAGAAACCTGCGGCTGTATGCAAGGTCTTGGTTGCAACGACGAGCAAAATACCGATATCGAAGTATTTTTCCAAGACTACAAGTCTTCTTGGAGGTACAGTTGGTGCAACGAGGGGAATTTGGCAAAACCTTGCATCTACCCGGGGTCTTCACACAATTAGTACACGGAGAGGCTACCTCCGCCAGAAGAAGCCACAAGGGATTGTCTTGGCAATAACCCGAGAGCGGCTTGCCAGTGTTAAAGACCGTCTCGAACAGCTGAAGCTGAGGACGAGACGGCGACTCCAGGGTGAATGCCAGCTGATCTTCTTCGACCTCCCCATCGGATCCAGGATCTGGGGAAGGTACCTCCCCCAAGGCGGTAAGAGGGGGTAACAAAGGGGAGGGCGTACGAGAGGGAGAACAAACAGGAGTCGACGACATGGCAGTTAGATGAGTTAGACTCGTAAAACTGAGATGGTGGAAGAGGGAAAGAAGCAAGCATCTGACGGACTTCAACAAGAAAATTTCGGGTAACACGTGAATGTCAGGTGACTTCCCGGGAAACGCGTCTACCCATCGCAAGGGCGCGAAGGGATTACAAGGGGGGGTAATGTCATGCCCTGGCTACAACCAGACTAGTACCAGTACTCACCAGACGTTGTCACACATCCTACCCACCTCCTGTTTGCCCTTTAACACCTCCCCAGGTACCACCATGCACCTCCCCAAGTGTCCTGACATACCTACCTAAACGCCACTCGCCCCGACACGCACACAAGATCCTCCTAACCGCCAAACCCCTTTAAGTAGTAATCTCGATTACCTCCCTCTCTTGATCGAACCGCCTCATGTCTCCAGATGTTCTCTTGTTCACTTCCCGTACCTATTTAAGTAGCGCCGCAACGTCCCGAAACGCAGCTTGGTATATTTTGATCACACACCCTTTACATAGGTCCAGTCCTTGTCCCTTTGTACCTGCTAACCGTACGGAATTCTCTCTATTATCTGTTTCTCTATCTCTGTTTCTCTCTACTCTTGTCTATTGTCTCTCTGGTCGTCTATACGATCGAATACACGCTTTTACTCCACGTCTAAGCAATCCGAGTGAGTTCCCGAGCTCCCTCGAACAATACTAAAGCTCCCCAACGCCTACCGCCTTGGTGAGCTAACCTCCCCAAACCTCCTCGAGCTCCCTAGCTATTCTATAAGCTTCGGGACCTCTGTCTAGGTAACGTCGAAGCTACCCCTCACGTCGAACTACGTATTGCTTCTCCGTTACCAACTCCTACACTCGAGGACGTCCATCCTCAAGCCTAGCCCCCGGGGACCTACCCTCCCTGGCACATCCCTTCTCGGGAGCTTACACCCTCGAGACCCATTTACACATACGACCTACTCGATCCTATATTGACGTTCTAGCGAGTACAACTCCTACTACGCAATATCGTACGGTCCCGCACTCTTCCTTAACCTCCCTACGCCTTAGGGACCTCCCTGGACCTCCTAGGAACCCCTTCAAGGGTCACCGTCTCGTTGTTCTAGCCACTACTAGGTCATTCCCGTCCTCGGTCGCGGTTCTCGTAGCTCCCTTCGAGCTCCAGCCTGCTCCTAGCACGCTACAACCTAAACCTCCACATACCAAAACCTACCCTAAGACCTATTTTGACCCAGGTCTTACAGCCCACTGAATGTAATAACATAGAGGACAACACTTATACCTTCTATCCAGCTTGGAGTCCAGGATTTCGGCAATGTTGTACTCCTCTTCACCATCAACTTCAATTGGAGGTGGAGGAGATTGAGTACAATTCGGGAATGGGTTTGGTGTAACCGGCTCCAGTTGTGAGACATGGAAGACCGGGTGAATCCAGCGGAGGTAGTCTGGGAGCTTGAGTTCATAAGACAAAGTACCAGGTCGACTGATGACCTTGAAAGGACCAAGATATTTTTCAGAGAATTTTTCAGTAGGACGAGTGGATTTAATATGCTTAGCCAGAATAAATACTTCGGAACCGATCAGGAACTCCAGGTGCAAGATTCTTTTCCTGTCAGCTTGTTCCTTGTAACGAGATTGAGCTAGAAGGATTTCCTCTCGAAGGAAGACATGGAGTTCATTGAGGTTAACGACAAAGTCTCTGGCTAGATCAGACTTCATGTTGACCTCGGGCCAAACAGTGATGTTGGGATGGTATCCTTTGTTAGCAAAGAATGGAGTAATACCAGTGGAAGCATTGGGAGCGTTGTTATAGGCAAATTCGGCAATCGGGAGTAAAGGTGACCAGTCATCTTGTTGGTAGGAGCAATAGATCCTGATGTACTGTTCGAGAGTTTGGTTGACACACTCAGTCTGCCCATCGGCTTCTGAATGATATCCAGAGGTATAATGAAGTTCCATGGAGAGCGCTTTACCAAGAGCCCGGAAGAACGCCGAAACAAATTTGGAACCACAATCAGAAGTAACATGATTATGGACACCATGCTTAGAGAAAACATGAATAACAAAGAGCTCAGCTAGTTGTTTGGAAGTAATGGTGTCGAAAGTTGGAATAAAAATAGCTTGCTTGTTGCTTGGATGATTGATCCACAACAACAAGGATAGCTGTGTAGCCATTCGACATTGGCAGTTGCTCAATGAAGTCCATTGAGATTGAATCCCATGGTCGGACCGGAACCGGCAGAGGTTTCAACAAGCCATAAGGCCGATGACGGCGAGGCTTTAAATATGGTTGTCAAGGCGTAGTAGCTTGTCACTACCTAAACTCCAACATTCATTGGAAGGATCTTTGGCAAGTTCCAAACCAACAACAGAGCTCGGGTTGGCGGGAAGGGCGAGGATGATGGCCTGGTGTAAGACTTTGATATCCATGATGATCAATGCTCGTAATGCCGGGCCTTCCAAGAAGGTAGCTCGAAGAGATGCAATGAGTTGTTTGTTAGTAAAGATAGGACAAAAATTATGAGGGTTCACTTGGGCATAGCCGATATCCGCCTCTTTAGGGTAGACGTCCCAGCGTTTAGTTACTGAATCGGGTTTCTTGCCAAGTTTCCCCGGTCAGAAGCGAATGACCATATTAAATTGATGTAAAAATTCTGACCATCGGTAATGAGCTTGCCTCGTTTTTGTGTGAAAGAGAAAGGAAAGAATCAAATGGGCACTCCAACCAACCAATCTAATACACAATATGCGAGTTCTCTGCTATCAAATTTATTTAATAGCTGTTGAACACAGCTATGCAGTTCACACGTCACTAATACGGTCATGTGTTATTCTAGTCTATGCTTAGTGTACACTGACATCATATACCATATGCGGATTCCTCAGTACTTCCTTATGTAATACTGTCATGCATTTATGTATATAAGTAGCTATGTCCTGTACTGGAATCCAACTCGCTGCTCTCTCATCTTTATTGCCTCACTGAGACTATAAGCTATACTACCCAGGTATGGTGCTAGAGAGTGTCACCACTATGCACCCCTTGCCTGCTCAACAATAGCAAGGGGTAGCGTTGTCAAAGGTTCCGCAAAGCTTTGAGAGCTAGGTAAGAAGCCTTGATCAATCAATTTGAATTGTTCTAAGGATTCGGTATATTCCTTTGATTAAGGTAGATTCAGCATGATTTGCGCTTTGATTGTGTTGATATGGGTATATCAAGAATTAGGGGTTTGAATCAAAGTAAATTGAAACCAAAACACACAGACCCCTACGGAGGGCTAGAACTATGTGCTGGCACAACCACACAGCGTGATTTGCCCTTAAGACCAACAACTGATCCTAAGTTCGAAGAATACCCAACAACTGGATATACTTCTCGCAGTCACAAGGAGCAGAACACAATGTTCCTATACTCACAAGTGCCGGGCCCGAATGGCTGCTAGCAAAGAGGTTTCAGTCTGGCAGGAGTGTGTCTTTCCTTTTTACGGATTAGCACTGCAATGTCGTCCCAAAATCACTTGTATTCCAGATACGTCGGATTGCTATTTATACATACAGAATATTGAGTCACATAATACAATTAATTTAATACAATAAACATTCGGAACTGCAAAGAAACTTCTACAATTGGTCAGATACCATTTAATTTGAATCTTCATGTCCTTATTTGGTCCATAATGGTTCCAAGATTCTAGTATACCTCCAAACATAGGTAGGTACTTCATTGTTTTGGAGATTGACTCAAATGGTGTTCAGCTGTCATTGCTGTTCAACACTTACTTCGATCGTTTGTCACCCCATCCGGAGGCAAATCAGCTCTCCTCAATTCTAATCCTATCAATCTGATTCATCTGGATTTCAACTAATTGCTTCTCTCTTTCAATAGACACCCATTGTGCCTATACTCTATCAAGGAAGTTACGCATAGTATTGATTTAATTGTGTTCTTCAATATTTTCTACGTCAGGACTCTTTGACATTCATTTGATATGTTTTCGGAGCCTTGCAGTACTTCGATCGTTCTTCTAGTCATTTTCCTCAACCATGCAACCTGATTGGTCTATTAGAATAAATGACAGTCTTTCAGATTAATGCATGATCTCGTTCTAGAAGGAGTATTTTGATAATTCTTGAGTTCTAGAAAGTCATTTCGAGTCAACCCTTGGCTCATGGTTACTTGAGTAAGTTCTTCCAAACTCCTGCCAGTGTAAGGTCCAATAAGAATACCCTTGGTATGTCATACGTGAATGGTCATCCTTCAGATGTAGTCCAAGTCTGGTATAATCCTGCTTGACAAACAGGTAGACTTTTATCCAAAGGTAGTATCGAGGATGGTAAACTAACCAACTGGTGGTAGTATGGGTATAGGGTCCCTTCAACTTATTAGACTAATTCAGGATTGACTTTGACTGTCAATCTGGGTCTCAATTACAGTCCTCTTGATATGAATCTATGTGTGAAAATGTCACAATTCACAGCATAGACATCTAGCCAAAATTTAAGCGTGTCATTGGACCGGTCGGCGGGTGAGAACCTTGGTAGTAGAGAAATACTCAAGATATTTGTGATCGGTGATGATGTCGACTGGATCACCTGAACCTTCCAGATAATGCTGCTACGCTTTGAAGGCCTCGAAGATGGCCAATAGCTCTTTGTCATGAGTATCATAGTTGAGTTCAGCTGTGTGAAGCATTTTGGAAAGGAAGGCTAGAGGATGAATTTCTGTCAAGCCCATGCCTCGGGCCTCCATTCCGACGATCCACCTTTATTGTAATCTCTTCCTTATTGTTCTTTCTCGCTACACATACCCTTTCACTCTAGTCCCTCCTTATTGTCTTTTACTTTACCCTGCAGGACTGCACGTATAACTCCTAGTAGCTAGTCTGGCGCTCCGCACCGCTGCGCCGTTCCGTAGATATAAATACTGCCTGTACGCTACTGTAGTTCCTCAGTTTAATTATCGACTTATTCTCCCTTCTCAACTTAGCTCCTCTCTAAGTCTTCAGGCTCAACGCCTTGAAGCACTCTCTCTACAGCCTTTGGACTTATAAGTTCTTTGGCTCGCTCCTCGTCACCGGCGATACTGCCGCTCCGACTTGGCTGCTACTCAGCTCCTCCCTCTTATACTCTTGATCTCCGGGGACTAACGGCGTAACGGCGGTGTTGTTAATTACTTCACTACTGTCCCACTCGTCTTCCTGTAAGACCTGGGTCAAAATAGGTCTTAGGGTAGGTTTTGGTATGTGGAGGTTTATGTTGTAGCGTGCTAGGAGCAGGCTGGAGCTCGAAGGGAGCTACGAGAACCGCGACCGAGGATGGGAATGACCTAGTAGTGGCTAGAACGACGAGATGGTGACCCTTGAAGGGGTTCCTAGGGGGTCCAGGGAGGTCCCTAAGGCGTAGGGAGGTTAAGGAAGAGTGCGGGACCGTACGATATTGCGTAGTAGGAGTTGTACTCGCTAGAACGTCAATATAGGATCGAGTAGGTCGTATGTGTAAATGGGTCTCGAGGGTGTAAGCTCCCGAGAAGGGATGTGCCAGGGAGGGTAGGTCCCTGGGGGCTAGGCTTGAGGATGGACGTCCTCGAGTGTAGGAGTTGGTAACGGAGAAGCAATACGTAGTTCGACGTGAGGGGTAGCTTCGACGTTACCTAGACAGAGGTCCCGAAGCTTATAGAATAGCTAGGGAGCTCGAGGAGGTTTGGGGAGGTTAGCTCACCAAGGCGGTAGGCGTTGGGGAGCTTTAGTATTGTTCGAGGGAGCTCGGGAACTCACTCGGATTGCTTAGACGTGGAGTAAAAGCGTGTATTCGATCGTATAGACGACCAGAGAGACAATAGACAAGAGTAGAGAGAAACAGAGATAGAGAAACAGATAATAGAGAGAATTCCGTACGGTTAGCAGGTACAAAGGGACAGGGACTGGACCTATGTAAAGGGTGTGTGATCAAAATATACCAAGCTGCGTTTCGGGACGTTGCGGCGCTACTTAAATAGGTACGGGAAGTGAACAAGGGAACATCAGAGCTTAACATGAGGCAGTAATCGAGGGAGACAGGTGATCGAGATTTGTACTTAATGGGGCTGGTGCTAAGGAGTTTCGTACGCGTGTCGGGAGGTTGTCAGGATAGTCTTGGGGAGGTGCGTATTACCCGTGATCCTGTCTTGGGGAGGTGCGTACTACCTCGGGGATGTCTTGGAGAGGTGTGAGGAAGCGTGTGGGAGGGTGCTGAGGTTGGTTGGTTGTGGTCAGGGCATGACACTTCTGCACTTAGACACTCTGTGACCTCTGGCACGGTTACATGGTGTGCATGATCTTAACAAATATGGCCGGCTAAATTGGCAGTACCATCAATGTTATAGAGTTCGATGGGATGGGGTAGTGGCCTGATATAGACATGATGTCTGTTCACGAATTTCTGATGCAGAAAGAGACCAGTGGCCCCGGAGTCGATCATAGCTGCACTTGTTGTACTCCGGAATCGTCCTTTAAGTTCTATCGGCACGCGAAAGTGAGAAGCATTATTGAATTCTAGTGTGCTCATAGTACAGGAGGTGATAGAAGCATATATGGACAATTGAGATTCTGAGTACAATTTAGGGAACAACGCTGCAGCAGTGGCGGGTTCCCATCTTAAAAATTCTTGTGCAGTTCAGCGATCTGTCCTGCGAGGACCTGTTGGTTGGCAGCTAGCTCTTTTAACAGTTGGGCAAGATCAGGTGTGGCAGCAATGGTGGTACTTGGAGTGGCTGACTGAGGGGTGTCAGGGATACTGGTAGCACTAATGGTCGTAGTCCTCTTTCCAGGGAGTCCTAAGAACTTACGACAGCACACGGTCTCTACATGACCATTGAGGCCGCAGTGACGGCAGACGTCACGCTCATGATGGCCATCAGCCTTGCAATGTTCCTTAGATCCACATCCATAGCATCGCCCTATCATGAAACGACGAAAGGCATCAGGAGATCAAGTGGTAGTAGCATCAATGTCCATTGCGTTTGGGTCTCGGGTAGGCGTAGTGAACGGGGCAGTGACAGTAGAGGGTCTGACATTGGTCAGGATTCCATCGTCAACTAGCTTCTTTCCTTGTTCCCATGCTCGAGTAATTTGTCGGTTGTCTACATCAATGGCTGCGTCAATTAATTCCTGAAGGGAGCCAGTGGGACGGGTTGTGAACACAAGACCGTCTTTTACACAATCTGCAAGGTGATCATAGAACCGGTCTCTCAAGTCTTTGTCTGGGTAGCCAGTGCGGTCTGCATACTGTTGGAAGGTGGAGGCATAGGTTCCCATGGTGGTCCTATTCTGGTAGAGCCGTTTGAGGAGCTGTTTGGCATCTGTGGTCTCGAAACGCGTTTTGAATGCTGTGACAAATTCTTTCCATGTATCGTATGGAAAGGCTATTCCTGAGCCCGTTATATTCGATTGGTTGATAGTTTCGGAGATAGGAGTGGCCCAGATAGCTGCATCTCCTTCAAGGTATGTAATGGCAGATGTGATTTTCTTTTTACGATCTGCGGAGAGAGCAGGGACAGAGTTAGCCCACAGCTCAAAGGCCGCTAGGAAGCGTCGAGCATCTTCTCCTCGCTTCCCATTGTAGTTCTGTGGCTTACCAACACTTTTGGTAGTGCTGAGGCCACTTACTAGGTCAGAGACCACGTCTTGGAGCTTAGCCTGGTTCTTTGTAAGCTCCATAATAGCATCTCGGACATCCTGTGATGAGGACATGTCTTCTTCAGGGACTGATTGTATTTCGATATCAGGGTCGGCTGTAGTCTCAGTGACAGCAGGAGCTGATGGTTCCGTGGGTGTTAATGGAAGCGCAGGAGTGGAAGTAGTGGGAGTACTGATTCGTCCTACCCTAGCAGGTGGTGCTGGTCTGTGAATGGGTTGGTAACGGGCGTTCGGTTTTGCGTCGAATGTGTTTTGGTATTGATTAGGGCACGGTTGTCTGGAGCAGGGTTCCCACACTTCTTCTTCAGTGTCCCAGTAACAGGTGGTGTTGGTTTCAGTATCGAGTGCGTGGAAGTGGTTGGAGCAATCAATGTTGACCCCGAAGGTAGACGTGGTGAGTACCTTGTAGGATCAGCTCACCAAGCTGATGGTACAAGTAGAAGATCTCGGCCTAATGTCGCGACGAGGCAAGAAGCGGGAGGCGGGAAGTCCGAGTATGCCAAGGAGCGACAGTGAAGAGACACAGAGACAAGCACAAGGCACAGAGACAAGCACAAAGCACAGATGAAAGAAATAGTGATCTCGAACAACAGTGGGATAGCGTCAGAGGCCAATCACACCAGTAATCAAAAGGGAATTTAGTTGCCCAATGACCAAGTTAGATAAGTAGTATCTAAGAGGATACAAGTACTTGCCTAGTTGCCCAATGACCAAGAGGTCGAGATGGGGAACTAGGATCTACCTACTGCTCTTTATATACCACTTCTGTCTAATGAGTAAGCGATTGTAAATAACGATGCGATATGGAACAAGAGTGAGGAATCAATATATACGAGTAATAATGAGTCAATAATGAATCATAACGAGCTAATCAATGAATAAGGACGAGTTGTATGGAAGCGTATGGAAACAAATAGAAGTATTGGGATGGTCATGTGAACAAGTATGATAAACATGTGAAAAGAGATTGATGGGAACACACCGCTAATGGCGCATCAAAGGGGCGCATCATGAGACTTCATGACACATTGCTGCTACACTGAACTTTCAAGTAGCTGAATTCGAATTTAACGCAAACTTGGTCAAGACTTATGCAACTCGTGCACGTATTGCCAAGGTAATTGCAGACGAAGCTTGCAGCATCTTGAAAAGTTGTCAAGATTCTGGATCAGACTCTTCTGCTTCTGATGCAAGTTTCGCTACTGCTCAGAGTACTCCCACCACTGGTTCTGAGGACACCGTCGTCACTCCTACGGAGATTGCTGTTCCAGTCATTAAGACCGTCGAATGGGCTACTACTCCATTCACTTGTGGTGTAACTCCTATGATGGAAGACAAAGGACACGTCTCTGCCTAGGTCTGCAATCCATCTAATTGATTTACATTTAAACTGATACATCATCATTTAGATGCATTCGTTTAAAACCCATAAATATTATAAAAACAGTTCTTTGTGTTGATCCACTGTCTTTACACGGTTTCGTCTATTCATACTCATTCATTCCATGTCTACTGTCTTTACGCCATCACAGCTGTATAGTAGATGCATCATCCTACCATCGCCATTCATTTTATGATGTTTGTTTGTAACAGTATATCGTCTAGAGTGTCAATCTAATTATTGATCCTCTTCCCCACTAAGATCTTCGTCAGAGTTGGTATCTGAGAGTCTCAGATGCGGTATGGCATTGAATATGTAATCAGTTTCTGGTGTCATCCAATATTCATCTTCATCTTCCACCATTAAATCTAATTGTTCGGCAGTTAAGTCGATAAGCTCGTGAATATTGTTTGGCAATTCAATTGGTTCATTTTGTGTAAAATGCAGCAATACTCTGAAGGCTCCGACCTTCTCTTTGAGTACTGTTCCATCCATTTCCGCAATAATATAAGAGCCACCCTTAGTTCGTCTGATTACGACCATAGGTCCTCTATATCTTGGATACATCTTTCTATCCAAGCTCTTTTCAATCCCAGAATTCCTAACCTGGACTAATTGACCTGGTTTGAAATTCCAATCTTTAATTGTATGTCTATATTTTTGTTCAAATCTTCGTAGCTCTGCAACTTTGTTTGCATCTACTCTTCGTCGTACTTTCTCAATGAATGAGTTATGTTTCGACAGAGCTTGAGCCCGATATCCAATTAATTCATCTCTCGTTAAGATTCTATTAGGTGGATTCACCAACCAAGTTGATTCCACAATATCAAAGGGAAGCAATGGTTCAGCTCCTGTTACCAGGAAATACGGAGAACAACCTAGACCACGTCTCGGTGTCACTCTATCCACCCATAGTATCATTTTCAAAAAGTAGAACCACTTAGATACATCTCCACCAGTTGCTTTAATTAAAGCCTGGCGTATGTCCAAATGCGCTCTTTCAATCTTGCCATTAGCTTGAGAGTTGTAAGCGGAAATTCTTATTCCTTTAATCCCATACTTCTCTTCTAACCAAGCTAGCATGTTTTTCATTTGACCTGCATTATCGGTCACCACTTCTTCAGGACATCCCCAACGACAGATTATATCATCAAAGAACCATTCTCCTAAAGTTCTAGCATTTTCATGTTTTACTGCCCGGGCCTCAGACCACAAAGACAGTGAATCCCTTCCATGGATGATGTATTTACATCCATTAAATGGAATCGACATTATCATTGTATCGATATGTACCTTCTGAAACAATGAAGGTGTATGTATCAAAGTAGGAGGTGCTTTTAACAGCTTCATCTGTCTATTCTGACACTCCTGACATGATCTCACATACCATTCCACATCTTTATATATTTCAGGCCACCAGAATTGTTTCTGCAAGAAATCATTCGTTGCAAAGACTCCTTTGTGTCCTAAACAATCATGTGCACTATTCAACATGTGCATACGCTTTTCTATTTCCACCACCAATTGTGGTTGATCAGGTTGATCCGTATTCCTATGGTACAACCTTCCTTGGTCGTCCACTCGAAATTTCTTGATCAATCTAATAAATTTAATCCATTCTTCTTTCGACATTTCACCCAGGACTTCATCTGTCGGGTTTGACAAATAATCTCCAATTAAAGGGATTAGTTCATCCAATCTATTACCCTCAGAAGATCTATGTGCTTCTGGGTACGGATTGTTTTGTACAAATTCTTCATCGAAAGTAGGGAATAAATTCGTACTGAAGACTTCACATGTCGCGTTTTTGGATTCTAACATGTAGTTCCTACGAATCTCGTAGCTTCGCTCTTCATCCAGAGCTTCTTGTACATCTAATTCAATATCATCAGCTTCTTGAGCTGTTGTGTATAAGTAACCACTTCTAGGGTCAATTTGATCTTTGAAGTCATCAAATTGATACAGCTCTTCTGTCTCCCCATCTCCCATAATAAAATTAATTGGTTCCCCACCATCCTCATCAACGTAATCTTCTAGATTTACTTCTGGACGCTTTGTTTGCCATCCTCCAGGTGTGATCTATGACAATCCATCAGGACCATGGGTTGCACCTTTTACATGGATTAATGTAAAGTGATAGTTGCGTACATGCTCAATCCAACGGTTTATGGTTGCATTAGGACCACAACTAGGATTGTCTAGCATGCCTTTTATATAACTAGCATCGGTTTCAACTATTAAGCGTCTACATCCGTAGACGTGATAATAACTAGCTTCCAATGCTAATTTCAAGCCATACAATTCTCTCTTAGATTGTGAGAATCGTGCTTCACGTTCATTCAAAGTCATTGATCCAAAGTAATTGAAGAACTTCT
This sequence comes from Lentinula lateritia, assembly GCA_028011325.1. Lineage (NCBI taxonomy): Eukaryota > Fungi > Basidiomycota > Agaricomycetes > Agaricales > Omphalotaceae > Lentinula > Lentinula lateritia. Next base: position 88,950 of record JANVFT010000127.1, on the reverse strand, counting down.
TCTTCTCAGACGGATCAATTTGATAGATATACCATCCTACCGCCTTGTAAGAGGTATCCACCGCTAAGTAAACATCCCAATCAAAATTAATTGGTCTCAAAGCTGGACAGTCTGGGATTCCATCCTTTAATTCGTCCATTGCTTTGTCACATTTTTCATTCCATTCAAATGGAACGTTACTTGTCAACTTAGTCAAAGGAGCTGCTTTCTTAGCAAAGTTTGCAATGAACATTCTCAATTGACTTGCAGTTCCTAAGAATGCTCGAACCTCAGTCTTATCACGACATGAAGGCCATTCTAGGACTACTTGAGCAATATGTTCTTCTGGCATACTGCCTTCATAGGTACATCTATGTCCTACGACAATTGTTTCTTCACAACAAAGAAATGCTTTGGTTCCACTGAAGGTTCCTCCTGCATATTTCATTCATTGTATTACTCTATTCATGTTCTGGAAATGTTCCCAAACAAATCGTCTAATTCCAGGATTCTCTGGAATAGTTTCGTAACCTCCTTCTGGTAATTCATACCGAGTTGATGGTCCTTTTACAGGTACATCATCAACGTAAGGAATTGTTACGTGTGGTATTTCATCTCGTAGAATATATGTCACGTCGTCATGAAATATAGGTACTGAGTTTGTCCACCCCATAGGTAGTTTTACTAACCTATGTGGTCCATACGTGTCATATGCATGCAATTCACCCTAATACGCTTCCCGGCCCGGCCCGGAGCGGCCGGACTTCGGAATAATCACCTTGTGACTTATTTATTATTCTGAGCTTTCATCGAGGTCTTATGACTGTATTTGGGAGGTATATAAGCTAGGATACTTTGTACGTTGTAGTCAAGCTTGTAATCAAGTGTACCACCTTATCCCACTCTTTAATATCTCTTTTACCTTTGCTTCTGAGCTGCTCCGGACTCCCGGATCACAGGAACACCATCTAGGCTGCTCATCTTGACATCATATCCTTGCCATTATATTCCCGGGGACACAACAGTGTGTGAAGGGTTGCTAATAGCTTCACCGGCGTCCCACTCCCAGTGTGTACTACAGGCCAGTACTCGAGCTCCGGACCTCGGAGTTATCCCGGGCCATTTCCGGCCCATATCCAACCTCAGAACCTCTATAGCTATTGACCTGTAGGCACGGTCTTGTCAATATGGCATTTGAAATGTCGTCATGTCTCTAGACAATTGATCTAATTCTCGTTCATCATATACAACATATAAATCTAAGGTTCCTCCACAAGATCTTCCACTGAAGGACCTTGCTAGGTCTGCAGTTGCAGGAGGTACACCTGAGTGTTGGATGGTAACCTTATTCAAAGGTTCCAAACTGTGTACTAAACATAGACTCTTGCCATCTTTCTTAATGACACAGAACCATTTCAAACGATAACTAGCATTCGATGGTTCATATATCCCTGAGTCAATTTTGCTTTTAATTATTTTGCAGACATCCTCAAAGATACCTGGCGGAATTGGTATATTCCTTTCGACCCACGGTTCATGTGGAATGACAGGTACTTTCACGGGTGGAAATAATTCATTTTTGAAGGTTCCAGCTTCACTTGGTTCCCAAGCAAAACCTGCTTCTTGTTTACACATCATTTCGTGCATAAGATCTCTCTCTTGTTCCCACAAAAATCCTTCAGGATGATTCTTATCTATTATCTCTTTCCTTTCTTCCGTATATCTTCCCGTAGGAACAAACGGTTTAGGATGTTTCGACAATTCAGGTAGTTCCAGCAATGGATCTCCATGAATGTGTCTTTCAATTCTAAATTCATCTGGTAACGTTGCCTTTATAGGATTAACCTTCTTGTCAACAGGTTTGTACTTTGTAAACACTTCTTCTGTATTCAAGTTGATTGGTTTCCCTACTCCTAGAGCTTCATTAGCCACTTGTTTGATCATTTTATCTAACAAATTGATAGGAGATTTATCCTGCTGATTCAATTTAATACGCTCGTCAAGTTTGTTTGTTGGAGGTTCATTCAATTGGTCTAACTGAACATTCTCCTTTTTATCTTTCAAATCTACGGCTTTTCCTTTCTTTTGTTGCCTCGACTCATATCTTACTTGCTCAAAACTCGGTTGAGATCTTTGAAATGATTCAGTTCCTCTTTTGAGTACTTCATATCGAACCATTCTCTTCCTAGTTCTCTGAGAGTTTTTAGGTTTATTCCAATTATCATCTCTGACCATTTCAGAGGTGTTTTCGTTATTACATTGATTCTGTGTGGTCTCTGTGGATTCAGGATTATCGCAATTCTCCCCCAAACTAAAATTTTGTAGTATAGGTTCAACAAAGCGCCTCTTCTGAACTCTTCTTCGTTTAGGTTTAGATTGACTCTTCCATTCTGAAGGAAGAACGACTTTATTGGATTTAAATTGAATTGATCATTATTCAATTGATCGTCAAATTCGCCTAATACACCATCCCTCCATACACAGAATACTTGTTTATCCCCAATCGACTTTTGATTAAGGTAACAATCAATTATTTCTTCGGCTTGATTGTCTTGAGACTTCAAATGTTCTCTCGATGCAAGAACATATGCTTCAGAAAGTTCTTCCTTAGAGAACGTTTCTTGTGCACATTGTTTGTATCCATCTAATACAATATTTCATTTTTCATCAAAGCGGAAGCTTATAGCGTATTCATCCTCTCCTTGGTTGCTACTCAACTCATCGAGGAATGAAAATTTCCCTTTAAATCATTTTCACCTGTCGACTTTTCATTGTCAGGTGGAACATTCTTTGGTTCGTTATACCTTGAGGTATTAATTTGAATGTTTTGACCTTTTTGGCCACGAGGATAGGTTCCTACAGTAACCCTCTTGTGTGAGTTTGGATCGCTGATTGTTATCTCGGAATCTCCGTTTCCAAAGGTCTTAATTTCACTTTCCACCAAGACGTCAAAAGGTCTCCCTAATAACACTTGAAATGGAGCTTTATTCTGTACGTGTAGTTGTAAGTACACTGTAACTTCACCAAATTTAAATGGAATATTTCTTGCTAAACCAAGAGTTTGATTTAATTTTCCACTTGCATCTTGCATTCTGATCGTGAATTCTGGATCCCAAGTAATCCCTAGACCTATAGCTATCAATCGGTCTATCACAACAATTTGTGAGCCTTGGTCCAATACACTTTCAATCTCTTCATCTTTATTATTGATCTCAGGGGTGACAGCGCATAATCCATTGGATTGATTTGCCACTACCACTGGATGATCATTATGATCTTCATATGCCACGCTTTGATTAGCAACTATGGCAATGTTCCTTCATTCATCATCAATGGAAAGGTCTAGTAGAAAACTTTCCACAATGTCTTTCTGCACTATCGATCCCACAGGGATGTCATTATGACTTTCAGTCAGGACTTCAAACATATCCGCCTGATCCTGCCACAGATCTTCAATTCTCATGCATGTTTCAATTATCTGTACCCTAGCTGGATCGTCCAAAATTTCAGTTTCTCCAGCTTCGGATAAAGTTGATACATAGTTATTCGTTTTAGTCCTTGGACGAACTCTTCTATTGCGTATCTTGCGCATAATAATCTTTCTGATAGCAGGTGATAAAGCTGCTAATTCTTCCGTACTCAAATCAACTTTCGCATCGAATATCTTCTTTGCTATATCTTCTTCTACACCTGGTCTCGAGACTTCATTCCTAATCTTATAGGCTGGAGTATATCCATGACTATCAATTTGATTTGTCTAGTCTCTTGATACCTTCGTAGGTGTATTAATTTGAATAGGGCGATACGTCCTAGGTTGAACATGATCATACCGTCTATGTTCGCTATTAATTTGATTCGTTGGTCTTGACGAAGGAATTAATTTAATAGCATCTTCATCATCAGATTCATCCACGTCTTCAATCGTGACTGAGGGCTTCTTCAAAGGCCTATCTATGGACTTTGGAGCCTCAAATCTCACTGTTTTCTGATTTCCATTGGTCGTTTCAACCAGTTTACCTGGTAACAAACCTGGTTTCTTGGGTATATGCACCCCATCAAATACTAATCTTCTCGTATTTTCATTAAATTGATTTCGTTTTGCTTTCTCACTTTCCTTCGGAGCTACAGCATTGGATCTTAAAGTTCTCATGGACCGATCCTGCTCCTTCATTGGAGTACTTATTTTTTTCCATTTGAACTATCTTGGTTGAACACACGAACATCGTCTTCTCGGTGTGCTTCCAAATTCCCAAGTCTATCTGATAGTTCCTCTATTTTTGTCATCCAAACAGCTAGATTGACGTTAGGATTCATCTTCTGGTCCATGACTTTATCATCTTTGTCATCTTCCATGTTTGCAAAATAGGATTCAGCACGATCCCATCTCAAATCTTTTGCCATTTGTTCAATCTTCTTATATTGAGGTATGTTTGGATCGTCTCAAGGCATTCTGGCATTGTCTCTTAATTTGTAAGGCTTCGAGTCACCTCCTTCAGGCATCATCCAACCTATTTTTGTAAATTCAAGCAAGTGTGGACATTCATTCATAAAATGATCTGTCGACTTGCACAAGAAACATGCCCACTGAGTTCCATTCGAACTTCTCGGTGTCGTATTTCTTTCAAATCTATTAGATTGATTCGAAGGACCACTCGGTGGTATTGAATTAATCATTCCTTTAGCATTTTCTTTGGCCATCTGTGCCATTACTGCTGCTAACCGTGTCATAATGTCCGCTCCTTCTTTGAAGTGCGACTGTAATGACTTCACAGCTCTTATTTCTTTCATGTTTGCCTCCATGAGGTCTTTATTCAAGCAACCATTTGCTGTTGTTCTTCCGTCAATTCCCTTGGAATCAAACTTTCTAATTTAATTCCCAGTAGGTCTTTAAATTCGTCTTCTACTTTGGGTTTCAAAGCTTGAAGATAGTTCCTGTCTGTCTTGGGAACATCCGCAGCAAACGGCAAATTAATGTGTCCCCTACTAAACGACTTAGGGTTATTAATTGGTGGGCTCGAAGAAGCAATGGAAAGGGTTTGATAGTAATTATCAAATGAACTCCCAATCATATACTTCTCAGCCGCATTCATTACTTCGTCAATCTTGAAAGGGTCTTCCTTTCGTCTATCTGACATAGAAGTAACTGATACATCTTTCACAACTGTTTCTAGCATGCCTCTCCTTACTTCGGGAGTCATAGGTGCCAAGAACAATCTTACTGCATCACTATTTGTGATCATTTTTGGTTCGTCCATCAGTGTTTTCATTTCAGCGTCGAAGAGGAGTCTGAAGATTCTCATCTTCTCCTGTTCACCTGCATCAATTGTTCAAGCAATAATCTAGATCCTCTTTCGTCTCCTACAGATTGCGGAAACATATTCTTCAGATCCCTTTTAAATTGATCCCAATTCGGTGTCTTTACTGAATCAAAGACTCTTAATGCTTGTCTTGTTTTATAAGATGTCCATTCTAAAGCCAATCTCACTTTAGCCTCGTCAGATGTAATTCCTCCATGTTCAAATATGCTTTCAGTAGCTTCGAACCATGGTATCATTTGACTTGGATCAGTTATATCAAATAATGGTGCTGTCTTATACTTTCTTGGAAGTTTCGCACTGGCTTTGTCAATCTCAGCCTTAGCTTCAGCTGACAGCGCAGGCATTCCATAATTATTGGTAGTCATTTTGACTGGTTCAATTGTATTACTTGTTTGAGAGATAGTCTGGTTTAACGTATCTATCAATCTAGTTGATTCAATCGATGTAGAAGATGTTGAAATTGACTCTGGAGCAATCAATTCAATTATATCTTCTTCAATATCAATCAGATTAATTTCTTTTCTCTTCCTTTTCGGATCGAGATTAGATTTCTTCAAATTCCTCGGTAAAGATGTAAGTCTTCCTCGAGATATAGATGATCCTGTTCCTCTAGAAACAGAACTTCCACGCGATGCTTCTGTCGGTATTTGAGAAGAGGATGGACGACTGGATTCATTCATAGGGTTTAATAGGGATGTTCGAGCTGATGTGCCGAACGTAGATCTCCCAAATACAACTCCTGCTTTACGGTATTCTTCCGGTGTCAATACTCCTGCTTTCTCCAAATTCTTCGAAGTACGCGGTTTTCCTGATGAACTAATGTTGACAGTTCACAGAAATGGTATCACAAAGATCAACTCACTTCTACCAAATAATCGAATATAATCCAAACAAACGTTCAATTTAATTTATCAAGCTAATTGTAGCTTCAAAAACCACCCCTTGCGGTGGGCTCCAGATAACGAGCTTGCCTCGTTTTTGTGTGAACAAGAAAGGAAGGAATCTAATGGGCACTCCAACCAACCAATCTAATACACAATATGCGAGCTCACTGCTATCAAATTTATTTAATAGCAAGGGGTAGCGTTGGCAAAGGTTCCGCAAAGCGTTCGAAAGCTAAGTACGAAGCTTCGATCAATCAATTTGAATCATTCTAAGGATTTGGTATATTCCTTTGATTAAGGTAGATTCAGCACGATTCGTGCTTTTGGTTGTATTGATATGGGTATATCAAGAATTGGGGGTTTGAATCAAAGTAAATTAAAACCGAAACACACAGACCCCTACGGAGGGTTAGAACTATGTGCTGGCACAACCACACAGCGTGATTTGCCCTTAAGACCAACAACTGATCCTAAGTTCGAAGAATACCCAACAGCTGGATATACTTCTCGCAGTCACAAGGAGCAGAACACGACGTTCCTATACTCACAAGTGCCGGGCCCGAATGGCTGCTAGCGAAGAGGTTTCAGTCTGGCGGGAGTGTGTCTTTCCTTTTTACGGATTAGCACTGCAATGTTGTCCCAAAATCACTTTTATTCCAGATACATTGGATCGCTATTTATACATACAGAATATAGAGTCGCACAGTACAATTAATTTAATACAATAAACATTCGGAACCGCAAGGAAAGTTCTACACTCAGTCAGATATCATTTAATTTGAATCTACATGTCCTTATTTGGTCCTTAATTGTTCCAAGATTCAAGTATACCTCCAAACATAGGTAGGTACTTCGTTATTCATTTAATTTAATTGTTTTGGAGAATGACTCGAATGGTGTTCAACTGTCATTGCTGTTCAACACTTACTTCGATCGTTTGTCACCTCGTCCGGAGGCAAATCAGCTCTCCTCAATTCTAATCCTATCAATCTGATTCATCTGGATTAAACTAATTGCTTCTCTCTTTCAATAGACACCCATTGTGCTTATACTCTATCAAGGGAGCTACGCATAGTATTCATTTAATTGCATTCTTCAATATTTTCTACGTCAGGACTCTTTGACATTCATTTGATATGTTTTCGGAGCCTTGCAGTACTTTGATCATTCTTCTAGTCATTTTCCTCAATCATGCAACCGTATTGGTCTATTAGACTAAATCGCAGTCTTTTAGATTAATGCATGATCTCGTTCTAGAAGGAGTATTTGATAATTCCTGAGTTCTAGAAGGTCACTTCGAGTCAATCCTCGGTTCATGGTCACTTGAGTAAGTTCTTCCAAACTCCTGCCAGTGTAAGGTCCAATAAGAATACCCTTGGTATGTCATACGTGAATGGTCATCCTTCGGATGTAGTCCGAGTCTGGTATAATCCTGCTTGACAAACAGGTAGACTGCTATCCGAAGGTAGTATCGGGGATGGGTGAACTAACCAACTGGTGGTAGTATGGGTATATGGTCCCTTCAACTTATTAGACTGATTCAGTATTGACTTTGACTGTCAATCTGGGTCTCAATTACAGTCCTCTTGATACGGATCTATACATGAAAATGTCACAATTCACAGCATAGACGTCTAGCCAAAATTTAGGCGTGTCATCAGGAGAAAGAATATAACCCAAATACTCAACAGTGTCCATATTGAATTCACACTTCTCCGGATTAGCATAAAGCCAATGATGGCGAAGTTGCCGAAGAACCTCCTTGACGTGCTCTTGGTGTTCTTCTGGCATATCAGAATAGATCAGAATATCGTCTAGATAGACGATGACACAAACATCGAGCATGTCAGACAATATGTCATTAACAAACCGCTGGCATGCCGCAGGGGCGTTTGTAAGGCCGAACGGAATAACCTTCCATTTGTAGGAGCCGTAGCGGGTCCGAAAGGTGGTTTTCCATTCATCACCTTCTGCGATTCTGACTAGATGATAAGCGTGAGCGAGATCCAATTTGGTATATATTTTAGCTCTTTTCGGAGTGTCGAGAAGATCTGAAATGAGTGGGAGTGGGTAACAGTCCTTCTTGGTGATACAATTGAGTCCACAGAAATTAACGCAAAGGCAAAGTTTGCCGTCTTTCTTCGGGACAAAAAGGACCAGAGCGCCATGAGGAGAGGAAGATGAGGTGATGGCACCAGTAGCCAGCTGTTTGTCAATAAAGTCTTTAAGGGCGACTAACTCCTTTTCAGACAAAGGATAAATTCAACCAAGAGGCGGTGAAGTGCCTTCTTCTAGTCAATCTTCAGATCGTAAGGTTGGTATTCTGGTAATGAATCTGCAGCAATCTCGTCGAAGACGTCTGCAAACTCAGCATACTCTTCTGGAATCAAATGATGAAGTAGAGGGACAGTAGGAGCGGTGGAGGAGCGGTCGGCGGCGCGGGCCGCGACCTCTGAGTGAATAGCATGAAGAAGAATGGGTTCCATACCAGCGTCCTTGCAAGCCCTATTAAAGACTGCAGCACTGACCAGTGCAATGTTGACCTCGGGAGCTTCCAGTTGAGCAGCAAATTGAGAGACTGTAGGATAAGAGTAGAAAGGGGAATTTGGACGAGAGGGGCTTGGCCCGTGTAGTCCAAGAGTGGGAGCAAATTAAACCCTGAAGGGGTTTCCAGAATTGTCAGTAAAACCAACGGCAAAGGTTCCGGTAGCGGAACAGCGACCTTTGCATCAACGGTGTTGGTGGCAGAAGGCACAGACGTCTGTGGAGAATCAAAGTGTGAAGTGTTATGGAACGTAATGTTTTGAGATGCCCAGTCAATCAATGGATTGTAGTGGGATAAGAAACTGTAACCTAATACTGCTTTACAAAATAAATCCAAATGAGTAACATAAAAGGGTAGTAGGAGCAGCTTGCCGGAAGGGAACCAAATGGCGATGTTCACCATATCGGTAATTGGTTTGGAAGATAATGAACCATTAAAGAGACGAAGATTAATAGGAGAAATCTTGGTAGTCGGAATAGAATTTTGTGAAACATAACGAGTATCAATGAAAGAGTCAGTAGAACCAGAATCAACAAGAGTACGAAATTTAAGAAGAGCAGAAATAGGTTCGGCTGGCGCGGCCGAATCAGAGAACGAGAATTCAGTAGTCAAAGATATTACAAGAGATTGTTCAATGGAAGAAAGAGCGGACGCGTTGAGATATAACTCCCCAGGTGAGGTACGAACCTGATCAACGCAGCTCCCATTTCGCACCGGGGAACAAGAGCTGTGGATTAGTTTTCCAAATCCTCTTCAACAACTACAGTAGTTGTCTCGGGAGTTTCTTCACCCTTGGCAGCACAGCCCTTTGACTCCCGAGCCTTTTGCTCGTTTGTTAAGATCATGTACACCATGTAACCGTGCCAGAGGCCACAAGGTGTCCAAGGACGGAAGGTCAAATGGGACAGTAGTGAAGTTATTAACAACACCGCTGTTACGCTGCTAGTCCCCGGAGATTGAGAGTAGAGAAGAGAGGAGCCAGGAGCAGCCAAGTCAGAGCAGCGGTAACACTGATGACAAGGAGCGAACCAAAGAACCTATAAGTCCTAAGGTTGGAGTAGAGAGTACTTCGAGGCGATGAGCCTGAAGAATAAGAGGAGGTCTAAGTTGGAAAGGGGATCTAAGTTGATAATTAAACTGAGGAACTACTGTAGCATACAGGTAGTATTTATATCTACGGATCGGCATATTGGGGTGGAACATCAGACTAACTACTAGGAGCTATACGTATAGTACCTGCAGGGTAAAGTAAAAAACAATAAGGAGAGACTAGAATGAAAGGGTATGTGTAGCAAGAAAGAACAATAAGAAGGGGATTACAATAAACAGTAAATCTCGGAAGACCAAGTGGCGGAATGGGGCACCAAGGCATGGACCCGACACTCGGGTTGCTTAGACGTGAAGTAAAAGTGTGTATTGGATCACATAGGCAACTGTAGAGATGAGAGATAGAGGTAGAGAAACTGAAATAAAGAAACAGAGAGTAAAGGAAAATCTGTATGGTTAGCAGGTACAAAGGGACAGGGACTGGACCCATGTAAAAGGGTGTGTGTTGAAAATATACCAAGCTGGGCTTTCAGACGTTACAGGACTGTATGAATAGGTATGAAGAAGTTGACAAGGGAATATCAGAATGGTCTATACTTGTAAGGTGGGCAATCAAGATGAGTTACTGATGGGGTTAATGGCTGCATGCGGGGATTTTGGGACACATAGGTGGTGTTACGATCACTTCTTTTTCATCTTATCTTTTTCCTTATCTCTTGTCTTATTTTCTATCTCCCTTATCCTATATCTTGTCTTATCCTGTCACCTGACCTATCATTCATGCTTACTGATACAACATGCACTTTTCATTTACTTATATTAAACACAGCAGTCTCACAACACATATACAGCATGATGATCGAGCTTTCATTACTTACACATTGCTTTACTTATGTTCTACTCATGTTTACCACTAACCCAGGGCGTTGGGTATTACTAGGGCGGAGGGTTGTTTACTCGTATATAAGCTATTTCCTTAGCTTTGATCTCGTCTATTCTACCTGGTTTAGCCCAGAACTTTGCTTGTTCCCTTTATCGCCCCGCTGTTTGAGGGTTTCTTGAGTGTGACGCCTGGTGACATCCGTTACTAGAACCAGTCGCTGACAGGTGGTAGGTAAGTAGCTAATGTTTTGGGAGGTACTGACAAGACCGTGTCTACAGGTCAATAACTACAGAGGTTCTGAGGTCGGATATGGGCTGGAAATGGCCCGGGATAACTCCGCGGTCCGGAGCTGAGTATTGGCCTGTAGTACACACTGGGAGTGGGACATCGGTGAAGCTATTAGCAACACCCTTCACACACTGTTGTGTCCCTGGGAATATAATGGCAAGGATATAATGTCAAGATGAGCAGCCTAGATTGGTGTTCCTGTGATCCAGGAGTCCAGAGCAGCTCAGAAGCAAAGGTAAAAGAGATATTAAAGAGTGGGATAAGGTGATACACTTGATTACAAGCTTGACTACAACGTACAAAGTATTCTAGCTTATATACCTCCCAAATACAGTCACAAGACCTTGATGAAAGCCTGGAAGAATAAATAAGTTACAAGGTGATTATTCCGAAGTCCGGCCACTATGGGCCGGGTGTCAGCGACTGGTTCTAGTGACAGGTATCACCAGGCGTCACACTCAAGAAAACCTCAGTTGGCGGAACGATAAAGGAAGCAAGCAAAGTTCTGGGCTAAACCAGGTAGAATAGACGAGATCAAAGCTAAGGAAATACAGCAAGTAACTACAGCTTATATACGAGTAAACAACCCTCCGCCCTACTAATGCCCAACGCCCTGGGTTAGTGGTAAACATGAGTAGAACATAAGTAAAGCAATGTGTAAGTAATGAAAGCTCGATCGACATGCTGTATATGTGTTGTGAGACTGCTGTGTTTAATATAAGTAAATGAAAAGCGCATGTTGTATCAGTAAGCATAAATAATAGGTCAGGTGACAAGATAAGACAAGATATAGGATAAGGGAGATAGAAGATAAGACAAAAGATAAAAGATAAGACAAGATAAGGAAAAGATAAGATGAAAAAGAAGTGATCGTAACATTACCCCCCTCTTAAGGCGCGAATTCCATGACGCGCAAGTTGGTTGACAAGTGCTTCAGATGGCATGTTACTTGGGATTGGTTCTATGTCGGATGTAGGGATTGGTCGGAACAATTCAGTGGGAAACTGAGCAATCGGAATCTCGATCCGTTTAAGGACTCGAGGCCTGGGCTTGTTAGGATACTTCTTGTGGAAGTCCTGAACAGCTTCCTTGGCATTCGTCATATTAGCTGCAGGTTCCCACGTCATTTCATGTGGTCCATAACCTTCCCATTTTACCTTGTACTGGATGCCATTCCGATACTTGCGTGAGTCAACTACCTCCTCTACCTCGTATTCTTCTTCTTCGCCTACTACTTCCGGCGGTGGTTCAGTATTTCGGGGTTGTGTTGGGAACTGGGGTTCATGGTATGGGGATAGGTGCGTTTCGTTGAAGACGTTATGGATTCTTTTCCATGTACGAGGGATGTCGAGTTTGTATGAGCCGGGTCCAATCTTTTCAAGAACTTTAAACGGTCCAAATCGTTTGTCACCAAGTTTCTTCATTGGACGATCTGTCGTTATGTTAGTTCCTTCAAGCCAGACTTTATCACCAGCGTTATATTCTATCGCCTCGTTCCGGTGTTTATCATATTGGCGCTTCATGTCCTCAGCGGCTTTCTTCAGTGCCGACCCTACTTCTTCCCTGATCCGTTTCATACTATCGGCAAACTCCTGGGCAGTTGGGTTTTGTGACATCATCTTCGGCGTGGTTCCTTTGTATGGGTGTCTACCGTTGTCTGCGTAGAAGGGTGAAACTTTTGTAGCAGAATGTACTCGATCATTGTACGCAAACTCCATCATAGGAAGCCACTCGTGCCAATCGCTCTGATGATGATTCACAAAAAGGCGGATGTAATGTTCAATTTCTTGATTTATCCGTTCCGTCTGGCCATTAGTCTGAGGATGGTATGCAGTTGTATAGTTGCTTTCGATTCCCAGTAACTTGTACAGTTCCTTCATGAAGCGGGCGTGGTACTGAGGGCCGCGATCGTGAACGATCTTTCGGGGCATTCCATGGACTGGGAATACTTTGTCATGATAGACACGTGCCATTCCTTCAGATGTTATCGTAGTATGCGTGGCAAAGAGTCGCAACCTCTTTGTGAAATGATCGACAAACACGCTGATGGCATTATATCCTCCGGACTCTGGTAATTCACCAATCATATCTGTTCCGATGATTTCCCAGGGCTCAGATGGTATGTCATGTGGATGTAACGGTCCTACAGGCTTGGTACGATGTGTCTTTGTAGCCTGACATTTTTCGCAGCCTTCCACGTAGATCCTGACGTCCCGACTAATTCCTGGCCACCAGTAGTTGCGTGTAATCAACTCAATAGTTTTATAGCGGCCGGGGTGTCCTGCTGTCTGGGCGTCATGATGTGCCTGTATGATCCGTCCTCTGAGTTCTTTGTCCTTAGGGACATAGATGCGTCCCTGCCAAACTGCTAGTCCGTCCTCAGTTTCAAGCCATTCCTTGTCTTTAGACTCGAGGGCAACCTGTACTAACTTGTCTCGCTGATTTTTCTTTCTTCGGATGAGATTAAGCAGATCGTCTTCGGGGGCAGATGTCTGATCCGTTATCTGAGAAATGAAAAATTCCGGTTTTAGTAGCGTGACGTTGGTATTGTCGTTCTCCCCTTTCTCAAGGCCTGACATCCGTGACAGGGCATCGGCTTTTCCCATTGATTTCCCAGGCTTATGGAAGAGCTCGATATGGTATTCAGCAATTTCAACTACCCATCTGGCTTGTCGTCGGTTCAACTTCTGAGGTTTCCGGAAATACTGGAGATTTTGGTGATCTGTGAAGACTTCAACAGGTTCTTTTGCACCTAACAAGTACTGTCTCCAGTCCGAGAGGGAGTCCATGATGGCCATCATCTCTTTGTCGTAAATTTCATAATTCCTTTCAACCTCATTGAGTGACCTGGACCTGAAAGCTACCGGTCTCCACTTTCCGTCGACGTTCTGTGACAGGACTGCACCATTAGCATAGTCAGAGGAATCGGCTTCAACTCGGAACTTTCCAGCTTCTCTTGGGATAATGAGAGTGACGTCTTCGATGATCCGGTCCTTCAACCGATCGAATGCATCTTGTTCGAGAGATGTCCATTCCCAAGTCGTATTCCCTGTGAGTCGTGTTAGAGGTTTGGCAATTTTACTGAAATCTCGGATGAACCGGCGGAAGAAGTTGCAAAACCCTAAAAACGATTGTAGTTCACGTTTTTTCTCTGGTGGCTGCCAGGTTCGAACTGCTTCAACCTTTTTTGGGTCCATCCGGATTTGTCCATTGCCTACGATGATTCCGAGATATTCAACTTCCTTAGCCTCAAAGGTACATTTTTCGGGTTTCAAGTACAGCTTATTGGCTTTTAGGATATCAAGAACCTTTCTGACGATGACTCGGTGTTCCTCAATGTTGTCCGTGAAGATAAGGATATCATCCATGTAGACAATAACATGTCCTTGATCAATGAGTTCTCGAAGGATGTGATTCATGAAGGCTTGGAATGTGGCAGGTGAGTTTGTAAGTCCGAAAAACATGACCGTAGGCTCAAACAAGCCTCTGTTTATCCGGAACGCTGCTTTCCATTCGTCTCCTTCTTTGATCCGGATGTTATTGAATCCCCATCGGACGTCCATCTTGGTGAAGATTTTGGAATTCTTTAGCTTATCAATGAGTTCCTGGATCAATGGGAGTGGATATCGATTCTTGACAGTCATGTCATTTAGCTTTCGATAATCCTGTACAGGCCGTAGCGTTCCATCTTTCTTTTTGACAAAGAAGAAAGGTGAAGCCATGGGTGAACGTGATGGTCGTATTCGTCCCGATCTAAGGTTTTCTTCCAGGAATTTGTCTAATGCCTTCTGTTCTGGTGGACTGAGGGGATAAACTTTGCAATCAACTGGCTTAGAGCCTGGCGTTAATTCTATAGCATGATCCCATGGACATCTTTCCGGCATTTGGTCAAAATCCTTTTTACTAAATACATCAGCATACTCGGCAAGGTACGGAGTAGCGGCATCTGTAGTAGTGGTTTGTACTTTGATATGACCTTGGTCGGAGAGATACCCATTCCAATCGAACCAGAAGATCCTTTCACCATCGACAAGCTTTCCCTCTGTACCATCATCCTCAGGTGATTCATAGTGTGGCAAATATCCGCATTTGTCAGGACAACGTTCAAACGTCAACGTGGATTCCTTCCAATCAATGCTGGGATTGTGGTAACGCAGCCAATCTATGCCTAGGAAGATATCTGTCTTGCCTAAATTGGTAACTGCCAAATCTATTCGTTTGGCATGATCTCCTATCACCATTCGGACTTGTACATAGCCTTCTATGGAACCATTTTTGTTCAAAGTGCCATCAGCATTATAGACTGGCATTTTGACTGGTAACTCCTTAACAGTGAGCTGGTGCCGTTCTACAAAATCCTTATTGATACAGGACCCTGTGGCTCCGCTGTCTAGGAGGGCTTCCGTTTCAATCTGCACACCATTGTCGATATTCTCAATAGTGGTTCGCAACTTTAGTTCACGTCCTCGGGTACCTCGGACGAATCTTTTACGACTTTTGAGATTGGTAACTGCTTCAGTTGCGGTTGCATGATTTAGATTTCGTATAGCCAATACCGTTTCTTCCGATGCTTCTCTGACACGACTTTCAGGCATCCAGGCTCTAAGGATTCCTATAGCCATGGGGAGTTTGTCCATTTGTAACCGCTGCGCCACCCATTCAGGTGTGTTTGGTTCATATCTCACAGGTTTTTCCTCAGTTCAGTTCGTCATTGTAGATAAATTATTTTTATTGGGTGTACCAGTACTACCAAATTCAAAACTAAATTGACTGTCTACATATGACGATGACGAAAATTCCGATACTGATTCTGAGATTGGCCCCGGCAGACCTGCGTCTACTGCTGGGGCAGGACAAAACCCAATTCTTTGGCCATAGCCTCCTGATCCTCCTGTGTCATCCGGCTCCACATGCCTCTGACAAATTGCGGCTTCGGCGCTTTCTCTGGACAGAACTTCGCAATGTGGCCTTGCTTGCCACAATGGAAGCATTCCCTGTTACGACGCGCAGCGTCAATGTCCATTGGTCTGCCTGCACCTTTGAAAGTAATTCCGGTCCCATCTTTCCTATCCTGGGTAGGTACCGCAGGGGTTGGAGTCTTGGGTACTGGAGCCTGTGTCTGTGGTTGCCATTTCTGGTTACTAGGTCCCTGCCCAGCATTCCGCTGGTATCTGTTTGACCAGTTGCGCCGCATTTCCTCACGACGCCACCACATGTCATCGATACTGATGATCTTCTGTTTGAGTTCATCGAACTTTTTGATTCGCTCATTGCTGGTGCCATATACTTGATCAATCAGCTTAGGCTTTACGTTCATTTCGATCAGTCTGATGACATAGGGTGCATCCTTGACGTATCCGGCATCTCGCATGATAACTTCAAATTCCTTGAAGAAATCCTCTGCCCTCTCATTGGGGCCCTGGCGGAGATGTTCTAGCCTCTCCTGTGCATTCTCTGTAAGTCCTTTGTCTAGGAAGGAGGCATTCAATGCATCCTTGAATCCTTTCCACGTGCTAGCCCATTCTTCCTCATCATCGTCGAAGTTATCATCCGTGTAATTCTGGACCCAGCTACTGACTTTGGGACCTCGCATATACGAGATTGCAATGTCAATTCTCTCATTGTCTGTAGTGACTCTGTTCCTTGGATCGCGAATGTAAGCAAAGAGGGTACGGCGCCACTCTTTGAACTGGGTTTTATCGCCATCAAAGATACTGGGTTCTCTGAGCAATGACTTGCCATGAACATGAGGAGTAGTGACAGGAGTCATGGGGATAGGATCGGGAGTAGGGTTAGACATGCTGTAGTGGGGTGATATGTAGGCAGGTATGAATGAGGTGATGTTTCGTTCGATTGAAGATGAAGTGGATGGAGCAGATGAGTTGGGGGAGCGGGGACGATCGGTTTGTACCGAAAGTCTAGGTCGTCCTAGTCTTGAGGTGAAATCCGTTGTAAGGGAGACGAGTTACTAATGCAACTCGGTGGTGATGATGGGAAAATGTATGATTGGATTCGTAGAAGTCGGGAATAATGTGGGGAAGATTTCGAAAAAAGAGTACGATGATGTGGGAAGCAGCCTTCCACTCTCGATTGATGAACAGATGCACCCTCCCTGTCTAGGAATGGAGCTCGATGTGCACGCGAAGACCCTTCTCCGAAGATTAGTGATCAGTCGACGCTTTCGTCTGCCAGTACGGTGTCGGACTCAACGTTACACCTTTGTACTATAGGCGACACTGCTCGAAGAGAGAGTAGAAGTCTGTGAAGGGTTGGTAAAAATGTGAGCGGGGATAACTGTGATAGGGATATGATCGCGTAGCGTGTGACAGGTGGTAAGAATAGCTTTGATCTTCTGTCAGCGACTGGTTCTAGTGACAGGTATCACCAGGCGTCACACTCAAGAAAACCTCAGTTGGCGGAACGATAAAGGAAGCAAGCAAAGTTCTGGGCTAAACCAGGTAGAATAGACGAGATCAAAGCTAAGGAAATACAGCAAGTAACTACAGCTTATATACGAGTAAACAACCCTCCGCCCTACTAATGCCCAACGCCCTGGGTTAGTGGTAAACATGAGTAGAACATAAGTAAAGCAATGTGTAAGTAATGAAAGCTCGATCGACATGCTGTATATGTGTTGTGAGACTGCTGTGTTTAATATAAGTAAATGAAAAGCGCATGTTGTATCAGTAAGCATAAATAATAGGTCAGGTGACAAGATAAGACAAGATATAGGATAAGGGAGATAGAAGATAAGACAAAAGATAAAAGATAAGACAAGATAAGGAAAAGATAAGATGAAAAAGAAGTGATCGTAACACCGGGCCGGGAAGCATAGGGGTGAATTGCATGCATATGACAGGTACAGTGCATGTGGGAGGAGGGTATTATTCCTGGGAACTTTAAGTGGAGGTCCGGTTGAGGAGGCTACGGCTAATGGGTCAAGGCATGACACTGGCAGGCTTCCACCTGCCATGAAATTGTCTTCAAAGTGTCACCGCAAATAATACATGGTCTCTTTTTCAGTCCATGTCTGTTGTCAAACTTTTATCTAGGTGCATTTGTTGTTTAGCAAGTTTCATAACAAGTTCAGTTGAATGTTCAGTCGGTAGCTTCAAGTGAACAAAGATCTGAACACTGAGTTGTGAATTGCTTTAACCAAACCAGCAGATTTCATGAGTGGTTCCATCAAGTGCCTTGGTAAAAAATGTCCGCCACGTTCTCTCCTGAGCGTATGCACTGGATGTTCACCTCTCTGCTCGCAACCTTCTCTCAGACATAGTGGTGTTACATCTCGATGTCAAGCCCATGCCTTGGGCTTCCATCTCGCTGCTCGGTATTCGGAAGATCCACCGTTTATTGTGATCTCATTCTTATTGTTCTTTCTCACTACACATATCCTTGCATTCTAGTCCCTCCTTATTGTCTTTTACTTTACCCTGCAGGTACTACACGTATAGCTCCAAGTAGTTAGTCTGGCGCTCCGCACCACTGCACCGCTCCGTAGATATAAATACTGCCTGTATGCTACTGTAGTTCCTTAGTTTAATTATCGACTTAGACTGACTTAGATTCCCTTTCTATCACAGTCCATCTCTTAAGTCTTCAGGCTCATTACCTCGAAGCACTCTCTATAGCCTTTGGACTTATAAGTCCTCTGGCTCACTCCTTGTCATCGGCATTACCGCCGCTCCGACTTGGCTGCTACTAGTTCCTCTCTTCTATACTCTCAATCTCTGGGGACTAATGGCGTAACGGCGGTGTTGTTAATAACTTCACTACTGTCCCATTTGACTCCCGCACTTAGACACCCTGTAACCTCTGGCATGGTGACACGCCTAAATTTTGGCTAGATGTCTATGCTGTGAATTGTGACATTTTCACGTATAGATTCATATCAAGAGGACTGTAATTGAGACCCAGATTGACAGTCAAAGTCAATACTGAATCAGTCTAATAAGTTGAAGGGACCATATACCCATACTACCACAAGTTGGTTAGTTTACCCATCCCGGATACTACTTTCGGATAGCAGTCTACCAGTTTGTCAAGCAGGATTATACCAGACTCGGACTACATCCAAAGGATGACCATTCACGTATGACATACCAAGGGTATTCTTATTGGACCTTACACTGGCAGGAGTTTGGAAGAACTTACTCAAGTGACCATGAGCCGAGGATTGACTCAAAATGACTTTCTAGAACTCAGGAATTATCAAATACTCCTTCTAGAACGGGATCATGCATTTAGAAGAACGATCGAAGTACTGCGAGGCTCAGAAGACATATCAAATGAATGTCAAAGAGTCCTGACGTAGAAAATATTGAAGAATGCAATTAAATGAATACTATGTGTAACTCCCTTGATATAGTATAGGCACAATGGGTGTCTATTGAAAGAGAGAAGCAATTAGTTTAATCCAGATGAATCAGATTGATAGGATTAGAATCGAGGAGAGCAGATTTGCCTCCGGATGAGGTGAGAAACGATCGAAGTAAGTGTTGAACAGCAATGACAGCTGAACACCATTTGAGTCATTCTCCAAAACAATTAAATTAAATGAATACCGAAGTACCTACCTATGTTTGGAGGTATACTAAAATCCTGGAATCATTATGGACCAAATACGGACATGTAGATTCAAATTAAATGATATTTGACCGAATGCAGAAGTTTCCTTATGGTTCCGAATGTTTATTGTATTAAATTAATTGTACTGTGCGACTCTATGTTCTGTATGTATAAATAGTGATCCGACGTATCTGGAATACAAGTGATTTTGGGACGACGTTGCAGTGCTAATCCATAAAAAGGAAAGACACACTCCCGCCAGACTGAAACCTCTTCGCTAGCAGCCATTTGGGACGACGTTGCAGTGCTAATCCATAAAAAGGAAAGACACACTCCCGCCAGACTGAAACCTTTTCGCTAGCAGCCATTCGGGCCTGGCACTTGTGAGTATAGGAACATTGTGTTCTGCTCCTTGTGACTGCGAGAAGTTATACCCAGCTGTTGGGTATTCTTCGAACTTAGGATCAGTTGTTGGTCTTAAGGGCAAATCACACTGTGTGGTTGTGCCAGCACATAGTTCTAGCCCTCCGTAGCGGTCTGTGTGTTTTTGTTTTAATTTACTTTGATTCAAACCCCCAATTCTTGATATACCCATATCAATACAATCAAAGCACAAACCGTGCTAAATCTACCTTAATCAAAGGAATATATTGAACCCTCAGAACGATTCAAATTGATTGATCAAGGCTTCCTACCTAGCTCTCAAAGCTTTGCGGAACCTTTGACAACGCTACCCCTTGCTATTAAATAAATTTGATAGCAGAGAACTCGCATATTGTGTATTAGATTGGTTGGTTGGAGTGCCCATTTGATTCCTTCTGTTCTCTTTCACACAAAAATGAGGCAAGCTCGCTATCTGGAGCCCACCGCAAGGGGTGGTTTTGTCATATGCATGCAATTCATCCCATACGCTTCCCCGGCCAGGCCCGGAGCGGCCGGACTTCGGAATAATCACCTTGTGACTTATTTATTATTCCGAGCTTTCATTGAGGTCTTGTGATTGTATTTGGGAGGTATATAAGCTAGAATACTTTGTGCGTTGTAGTTAAGCTTTAAATCAAGTGTACCACCTTATCCCACTCTTTAATACCTTTACTTCCGAGCTGCTCCGGACTCCCGGATCACAGGAACACCCTCTAGGCTGCTCATCTTGACATTATATCCTTGCCACTATATTCCCGGGGACACAACAGTGTGTGAAGGGTGTTGCTAATAGCTTCACCGACGTCCCACTCCCAGTGTGTACTACAGGCCAGTACTCGGCTCCGGACCTCGGAGTTATCCCGGGCCATTTCCGGCCCTTATCCGACCCCAGAACCTCTATAGCTATTGACCTGTAGGCACGGTCTTGTCAGGTTTTGAAGCTACATTTAGCTTGATAAATTAAATTGAACATTTGTTTGGATTATATTCGATTATTTGGTAGAAGTGAGTTGATCTTTGTGATACCATTTCTGTGAACTGTCAACATTAGTTCATCAGGAAAACTGCGTACTTCAAAGAATTTGGAGAAAGCAGGACTATTGACACCGCAAGAATATCGTAAAGCAGGAGTTGTATTTGGGAGATTGTAAGACCTGGGTCAGAATAGGTCTTAGGGTGGATTTGGTATAGAGAGTTTATGTTGTAGCGTGCTAGGAGCAGGCTGGAGCTCAAAGGGAGCTACGGGAACCGCAACCGAGGACAGGAATGACCAAGTAGTCAATAAGACGGAGAGATGTGACCCTGGAGGAGGTCCCTAAGGTAGCGAAGATGGATGTACGGAACCTAGTAGTATTGCATCATAGGAGTTGTACTCGCTAGAACGTTGGAGTAGGGTCTCTCAGGAGCAGCTATCTTATCTAGTATCTTATCTATATCAGTGTTGTACATTGTTTGCCAGTATCAGTAGAGTAGACACAGAGCAGGTAGAGAAGGATCAATCAACGACAACGAGTCTATTCCGCATATCAGATATCGAGAGCGACCAGTCCATCTTGGTGACGACAGCGTTTTGAGCCACACGTACTGAACTTCGATATAGACCACCAGATAGCACAGTACTCCGTCTTCCGATTTTGAAAAAGCCAGCATTCTGGCTCCGACACGCGATTCAACGGGTCGTTTCATCTCGAGACCACCCTCCGAAACTATGGCGAACCTACCAGCGACCGAAGAAATGGGCAGCGATTTGGACTTAGAAAACTGGTCTCCCTTGGACTCACCTGTGAAAAATTTTCAGGAGCGTCGTTCTGAATCACCAAGTCCCACAAGACCCAAACAGCCAAGACTACTAACACCGCCCATTCAACCCTGACCAATGGCCACACAGCAACCGCTAACACGGTTCTCTGGGGATCCAGATGACCCCATACAACCTGCCACTTTTCTACAGGACTTTGAGGTCCGTATGACCGAGTTGATGACTCCGCGAGCTGACCTCGCGAGTCACATCAAACCCTACCTCGAGCGCGACTCCAGAGCCTGGGAATGGTACACAGAGGTCCTCACTGCTACCGACCGCACCGGAGCTTGGGAAGCTTTCGAGGCAAAGTTCCATGTCCAATTTCCGTCACAGAAAAAGGAAAAAAAGTCAGCAAAGTCTTACCTCACAAGCTTGGAGGGGGAACGTATCACGCACAAGATGATTATGAAGACGAGTGAAGACACGAATCAACCGTACCACCAGTGGTGGGCCGACCGACTGCTCCGCCTTGCCAAGGGTGCAGAAGTAGAGAAAACAAAACAATCCATAGGCACTGTCTGGAAGCACCTCCCTTATGCGCTGAAGAAGGCTATCGACAAGGAGCACCACAACTGGGAGGAGTTTACCTCGGCCATCAAGGCGGTAAAGTGGAGCGTCCTCAAGGTCGAGGCGGAGCACAAGGCGAGCAAAACCGCTCATTTGGTAGTTCCAGAAACCCCGAGAACCAAGTTAACCAACAACTTCGCAGCTGCACGCATCAGCACCCCCCCGTCGCCATCCCCAATCCGAGCAAAACCCACCTATACAAGCAATGCTGGAAGCCGTAAACCGCACCGGATCTTCACTCCTGGATGAAGGGAGGAAAGTAGTCCTGCGCCGTGGCATCGCAGCAAAGATACAACACCCGAACACTCCAGACGGGGTGGCGGCTCGGAAGGTGGAGCTACTGGAGTGGGCCTCCAGGCATGGGGTGGGCGGCGCCTTGTCGGAGGTCACCATCGTGCCCCTGAAGCCGGGAACCGAAGCGGTCTGCTCTGGGGAGTGTTTCAGATGCGGAGGTAGCCAACATGGGTTTGAGATTCCGTGCCCCAGGCCAGGTGCGATACCGCCAGTAGAATCGGATTGGAGAGCGTACTGTCAGAGGGAATTGGGAGGAAGAGCAGCGAGGGTGAATGCAGTGCAAGTTTTGGGGCCAGAAGCCATTTTTGAAGGCATGGTGGAGTTGGGAAATGGGGAGGGGTCAGTGTTCTGAGTGGCGAACAGTTGACCCAAAGTACTATGTCAGTCGTGAACAATGCACAGTCGGTTTTGGAAGAATCCGATATTCTTGATGTCTACAGCTGTTAAGATCATGCAACCCGTGTAACCGTGCCAAAGGTCACAGAGTGTCTAAATGCGGAAGACGAGTGGGACAGTAGTGAAGTTATTAACAACACCGCCGTTACGCCGTTAGTCCCCGGAGGTCAAGAGTATAAGAGGGAGGAGCTGAGTAGCAGCCAAGTCGGAGCGGCGGTATTGCCGATGACGAGGAGCGAGCCAACGAACTTATAAGTCCAAAGGCTGTAGAGAGAGTACTTCTAGGCGTTGAGCCTGAAGACTTAGAGAGCACAGAGTGAAGGAGGGAATCTAAGTCAATAATTAAACTGAGGAACTGCAGTAGCGTACAAGCAGTATTTATATTTACGGAGCGGCGCAGCGGCGCGAAGCGCCAGACTAACTACTAGGAGTTATACGTGTAGTCCTGCAGGGTAAAGTAAAAGACAATAAGGAGGGACTAGAATGAAAGGGTATGTGTAGCGAGAAAGAACAATAAGAGAAAGATTACAATAAAGGTAGATCTTCGGGATCCCGAGCGGCGAGGTGGAGGCCCGAGGCATGGACTTGACAGTATCCCCCTCTTAGGCTTGAGCCCTCGAAAGCCATTGATACCGGGAGTTGATTTGTCACCAAGGAAAAAATTTAAAGGCCGTCAGCATCGGGAATTAGGCCTATCAGTCAGCAGGAAAATTTTCAAAGCCGTTGGTACCGGGAATTGGCGTTAGTCATCAGTGAAAATTTTCGGTTCACCGTAAACCAAACACAATTCGAAGGGAAATTTTCGCTGGTCCGTGCGCCGTTTTGTCCCTATAAAAAGGGCCAGGTTTTGCCGCTAAGGCCCTAACTTTTTCCAAATCTCCCTAAGTCAACATGTCCACCAGTCGCACCCAGACCACTACCTCGTCTTCCACCGCCGGCCCTTCGGGGTTTTGTCGAATTCCTCTAACACCCGCCCAACCCAACCCCTTCGAGGACAAAGACTTGGATGAGGATGAAGAGGAGATTATCAGGAAGGCAGAGGAAAAGGTTCGAAGGATGAAGGAAAGGAAGGCAGCGGCGGCTGCTAAACAAAAGGCCGAAGAAGAGGCGGCCCGGAAGGTGAAGGAGGAGGAGCGGGCGCAGGCCGCTGCAAGGGAGGAGCGGAGGAAGCGGATGGCGGAAGCAGCGGCGGCCCGTAGTCGGCGGGATACTTCTCCCGGGGAGGGTTCGGAGTCTCCTCGTAGACCAGTAGTGGAGATTAGGAGGAGTAAAGGCAAGGGAAAGGGAAAAGCCCAGGAAGAGGTACGTGACTGGTTGATTTTCTTTTTCTATCGCAAACTAATTAACGATCTTGTAGGCGGCCGGCGGTGACCCCGACAACGGCGGGGACGAAAACGACGATGACGACGATGATAGAACGCCCTGCGAACGATGCAGGGCTAAGAGGATCTCTTGTCAGATGCAGGCTGGCAAGAGAAGTTCTATCATCTGTAAACCCTGCCATGACGCCAAGGTCAAGTGCTCGTACTCCGGGCGGCCTTCGGCGGTGAAGCAAGAGGGCGGTTCCAACCCGACCGGCGAGCGCCTGGCTGTTCTGGAGAGCCAGGTAGCCCAACTACTAGCGGACAACCGACAACTTCGGGATGGACAGGTAAAGGCTAACACCTACCATCGACACATGAATCGAAAACTGGACTGGCTTGTAACGGACGCCGCAAGGAGGAGGAGGACACCCCCTGAGCTACCGGAGGCTGGGTCGTCGGGATTGCCGAGGAAGCGAAGGAGGGTAATAGACAGCGACGAGGAGGAAGATCGTGAAATAGAGAAGGAGATAGAGAAGCAGGGATTGGAGGAAGATGGGGAAGGAGATGAGGAGGAACCGGCGCTGGCGAAGGCGCAGTCGGAGAAGGGGAAGGAAAGGGCCGTAGAGTAGAGTAACTACGGACATCAGACAACGGCCCTTCGGCCATCTTCTTGTACTTCTTGTAACCTTCTTGCAGCCCTGCCTTGTTGTATATTTTCGTTTTTTTTTTTTTTTTGGATTTTTTGTACATAAAAAAAATGTTAACGCAATTTCGAAATCGGAAGCGAATGGGCCGCAAAGCGGCGTAAGAACTAATTAGTTTTGAAGTATAAGTAGCTTAAGTGTGATTGGGCAATAAGTAAAATAGTAACTAAGAAACAACATAAGCAATTTAAGAAAGAGAGGTAAACACTCAATTTGCTATCATCATGTTTACCCTCTGAACACACGAAGTAAACTTTGGCGGAGCATGGCGAAAACGGGGAAAGGAATAGAATGATTTTTTGTGATCAAGGTCCAGGCTTGTGAGGGTATCGGGCGTGAAATGCCGGTACAAGTTCGTCAGCATGTAATTCATCAGCAGCAACCCAAGAGAACTCATCGT
Source organism: Lentinula lateritia (assembly GCA_028011325.1). NCBI lineage: Eukaryota > Fungi > Basidiomycota > Agaricomycetes > Agaricales > Omphalotaceae > Lentinula > Lentinula lateritia. The sequence continues at coordinate 63,546 of JANVFT010000127.1, read as the reverse complement.
CGGTACCTTCGTAACCGGCCCACCGAATGTAATAACGTAGAGGACAACGTTTGTACCTTCTGTCCAGCTTGGAGTCAAGGATTTCGGCAACGTTGTACTCCTCTTCACCATGAACTTCGATTGGAGGTGGAGGAGATTGAGTACGATTCGGGAAAGGATTCGGCGTAACCGGCTCCAGCTGTGAGACGTGGAAAACCGGGTGAATGCGGCGAAGATAGTCCGGGAGCTTGAGCTCGTAAGACAAAGTACCAGGTCGACTGATGACCTTGAAAGGACCAAGATATTTTTCAGAGAATTTTTCAGTAGGACGAGTGGAGCGAATATGCTTAGCAAGAACAAATACTTCGGAGCCGATCGGGAACTCCGGGTGCGAGATTCTTTTCCTGTCAGCTTGTTCCTTGTAACGAGACTGAGCTAAAAGGATTTCTTCTCGAAGGAAGGCGTGGAGTTCATCGAGGTTGACGACGAAGTCTCTAGCAAGATCAGACTTCATGTCGACCTCGGGCCGAACGGTGATATTTGGGTGGTATCCTTTGTTAGCGAAGAATGGAGTAGTACCTGTGGAAGCATTGGGAGCGTTGTTATAGGCGAATTCGGCGATCAGGAGTAAAGGCGACCAGTCATCTTGTTGGTAGGAGCAGTAGATCCTGATGTACTGTTCGAGAGTCTGATTGACACGCTCGGTCTGCCCGTCGGCTTCCGGATGATATCCAGAGGTATAGTGAAGTTCCATGGAGAGCGCTTTACCGAGAGCCCGGAAGAACGCCGAAACAAATTCAGAACCACGATCAGAAGTGACATGATTAGGAACACCATGTTTAGAGAAGACATGAATAACAAAGAGCTCAGCTAGTTGTTCGGAAGTAATGGTGTCGTAAGTTGGAATAAAGATAGCTTGCTTGGAGGATCGATCCACAACGACGAGAATAGCTGTATAGCCATTCGACATTGGCAGTTGCTCAATGAAGTCCATGGAGATGGAATCCCATGGTCGGACCGGAACCGGCAGAGGTTTCAACAACCCGTAAGGCCGATGGCGGCGAGGTTTGTTGCGACCACAAACAGTGCACGAGGTGACATAGTCACGGACGAAGTCTCTGACCTTAGGCCAGGTGTATTGACGACGTACAGCTTCTAGAGTTCGGTTCTGGCCGAAATGGCCGGAGAGTGGATGATTATGAAAGTAGCGGAGGACTTGAAGGCGAAGATCGCCGTGATTAGGGACATAAATACGGTCGTCAAGGCGTAGTAGCTTGTCACTACCTAAGCTCCAATGTTCATTGGAAGGATCTTTTGCAAGTTCCAAACCAACAACGGAGCTCGGGTCGGCGGGAAGGGCGAGGATGATTGCCTGGTGTAGAGCTTCGATATCCATGATAATTGAGGCTCGTAAAACCGGACCTTCCAGGAAGGTAGCTCGAACAGACGCAGTGAGTTGTTCGTTAGTAAAGATAGGACGGAAGTTATGAGGGTTCACTTGGGCGTAGCCGATATCCCCCTCTTTAGGGTAGACATCCCAGCGTCTAGTTATCGAATCGGGTTTCTCACCGAGTTTCCCCGGCCGGAAGCGAATGACCATATTAAATTGATGTAAAAATTCTGACCATCGGACCTGTCGGCGGGTGAGAACCTTGGTAGTAGAAAAATACTCAAGATTTTTGTGATCGGTGACGACGTCCACCGGATCACCCGAACCTTCCAGATAGTGACGCCAAGCTTTAAAGGCCTCGAAGATGGCCAGTAGCTCTTTGTCGTGGGTATCGTAATTGAGTTCAGCCGCATGAAGCGTTCTGGAAAGGAAGGCTAGAGGATGAATTTCACCGTCAGCATATTGGATGGAAAGAATAGCTGCAATGGCGTAATCGGAAGCGTCGGTCTCCACGATAAGTGGGCGATTCGGCTCCCAATGGGCCAGTATCGGCGCAGAAGTAAAAGCGATTTTGAGGTTTTCGAAGGCCTCTTGACAGCTGCTGTCCCAGATCCAAGGAGCACCTTTTCGGGTAAGCCGAGTCATCGGCACAACAATATCGCTATAATTATAAATGAAACGACAATAGAAATTTGCAAAACCCAAGAAGGACTGAATGTCCTTAACCTTCCTCGGGACCGGCCACTCTAGAACTGTTTGAACTTTCTCTTTGGACATGGTTAATCCGTCGGGAGAAAGAATGTAACCCAAATACTCAACAGTATCCATATTGAATTCGCACTTCTCGGGATTGGCGTAAAGCCGATGGTGGCGAAGCCGCCGAAGAACTTCCTTGATGTGTTCTTGGTGTTCTTCTGGCGTATCAGAGTAGATCAGAATATCGTCAAGATAGACGATGACACAAACATCGAGCATGTCAGAGAAGATGTCGTTAACAAACCGCTGGAAGGCCGCAGGGGCGTTCGTAAGGCCGAACGGCATAACCTTCCATTCGTAGGAGCCATAATGGGTCCGAAAGGTGGTTTTCCATTCATCACCTTCAGTGATTCTGACCAGATGATAAGCGTGAGCGAGATCCAATTTGGTGTATATTTTAGCTCTTTTCGGAGCGTCGAGAAGATCTGATATGAGTGGAAGTGGGTAACAATCCTTTTTGGTGATACGATTGAGTCCACGGAAATCAACGCAAAGGCAAAGTTTGCCGTCTTTCTTTGGGACGAAAAGGACCGGAGCGCCGTGAGGAGAGGATGATGGGGTGATGGCACCAATAGCCAGCTGTTTGTCAATAAAGTCTTTAAGGGCGACTAACTCCTTTTCAGACAAAGGATAAATACGGCCGAGGGGCGGCGAAGCGCCCTCTTCCAAGTCAATCTTCAGGTCGTAGGGTCTGTGTTCAGGAAGTGAATCTGCAGCAATCTCGTCAAAGACGTCTGCAAACTCAGCATACTCTGCTGGGATGGAAGGAGGAAGTGGAGGGACAGTAGGAGCGGTAGAGGAGCGGTCGGCGGCGCGGGCCGCGACCTCAGAGTGAATAGCACGAAGGAGTATGGGTTCCATACCAGCGTCCTTGCAAGCCCTGTTAAAGACTGCAGCACTTACCAGCGCAATGTCGACCTCAGGAGTTTCCAGCTGAGCAGCGAATTAAGAGACCGTAGGGTAAGAATAGATGGGTTCAAAGGGAAATTTGGACGAAAGGGGCTTGGCCCGTGACGTCCGAGAGCGGGAGCGAGAGCGAGGGCAAAGTGAGTCCCCAGGAGGGGTCTCCAAAATTGTCGGTAAAACCGACGGCGAAAGTTCCGGTAGCGGAACAGCGACCTTTGCAACAACAGGGTTGATGGCAGAAGGCACAGACGTCTGTGGAGAATCAAGATGTGAAGTGTTACAGAACGTAATGTGTCGAGATGCCCAGTCAATCAACGGATTGTAGCGGGATAAGAAACTGTAACCTAATACTGCTTTACAGGATGAATCTAAATGAGTAACATAAAAGGGCAATAGAAGCAGCTCGCCGGAAGGGAACCGAACGGCGATATTCGCCATATCGGTAATGGGTTTAGAAGATAATGAACCATCAAAGAGATGGAGATTAACAGGAGAAATTTTGGTCGTAGGAATAGAGTTCTGAGAAACATAACGAGTATCGATGAAAGAGTCAGTAGAACCGGAATCAACAAGAGTAGGAAATTTAAGAAGAGCCGAAATGGGTTCGGCCGGCGCGGCCGAATTGGATAACGAAAATTCAGTAGTTAATGATATTACAAGAGAGCGTTCAATAGAAGAAAGAGCGGACGCGTTGAGATATAACTCCCCAGGTGAGGTACGAACCTGATCAACGCAGCTCCCGTTTCATACCGGGGAACAAGAGCTGCGGATTAGTTTTCCGAATCCTCTTCAACAACCTCAATGGTTGCTTCGGGGGTTTCTTCAACCTCGGCAGCGCGGCCCTTCGATTCCCGAGCCTTTTGCTTATTACAGTCAGCGATCTGATGCTTACCACCGCAGAAGAGACAAAGATTGTTCTTCATCCTTCTTTCCCGTTCGGAGGGAAGTACCTTACCATCTGCTCCTAGATGGTTGAACGCGGGGCGCTGGCCGCCGGATTGGCCGGAATTCGAAGAATTCTGGGGCTTACCATTGTTGTTAGGCTTACCACCAGAGAAGGGTTTGGGTTTCGGCGTGAACGGCGCCGAAGAGCCCGAAGGCTGAGAATTGTTGTGCTGGTTAGTAGAACCAGTCTTGAAGTCCGAGGAACCCTTCTTCGGGTTCCGAGCAATAAAAGGCTTACCAGCCTCACGCTTCTTGGTTTCTTCGCGCTTCCAGTAACGGTTGTCAATGCGAAGAACCTCCAGACGATAAGCGGCGAGCGTCGCCGGTTCGGGTTCGGGCAACCGCGCCATTTCGTCCTTGATGCGTTCAGCCAAGCCTCGTCCATAAGCCCATTTCAGGGCGGCAGAATCCCAGTTGGTGCTAGCAGCCAGGGTGTTGAACCGGATGTTGTACTTCCGGATGTTCTCGGTTTCCTTCATCTTGAGGTTACCAAGGGCGTCCTCGGCCTCGCCTTGGGCGTCATAAACGCCGAAATTGTCCTGTAGCTCCTTTACAAGGGCCGTAAAGGACGACGTCCAGGCCGGCAGCGAGTCGAGGTCCGGGTCGAGGATATCAGGGACAAACCATTCTTTGGCTGACCCACTGAGATAGGAAAGAGTATAATTCACCTTCCGTTGGTCGGTGAAGTACTTGGGACGGTCATTGAAGACCAGGGCGAGATTGATGAAGAACGTCTTGAGTTTTCGGGGGTCCAAACCGTCGAATACCTCGGGCTCCTTGACCTTGCTCTTGGATTCAGAGCTGTCAGAGGGACGGCCGAGTGCGGCGAGAACGGTACCGAGGGTTTCCATAGAAACCTTAAACCCCGAGAGGAGATCCAACATAGCACGTTGCTCGTTGGGGATGTCAGGAGAGTTGGAGGAACGAGGTCCACCAGGTCCACCAGGTCCACCAGGTCCACCAGGTCCACCAGGTCCACCAGGTCCACCAGGTCCACTGGGACCGCCGGGACCGCCAGGTCCACTGGGGTCACCAGGCTCACCACGCGGTAAACCGCCGGAGTCGTCATCCAGGTCGTCATGATTGTTGTCGGCGCCCGGGTCATCGGGGTCGACAGGAGGGTCTTGATCATCGTGATCACCAGTATCCAAATCAAAGTGAGGAGGTGGGTCACGAGGAGATTCAGAAGCTGCTCTGCGTTGGGGTTGTTTACCCGTACGGCGAGCGATGGCTTGGAGGATTGGAGAGTCAATTCAAGTAGTAGACCGGCCCCGAGCCGGAGCGACCACGGGGGGTTGTCCACGGCGAGGGGTCAGGACTTGGACAGGTTGTCCGTCACCGGTATACAAAGTGCTGTACTCAAATTGCTGATCTTCTTCCATGGCTTCAGGAAGAGTCGACGTAGTAGGAACTGTGGCTGGACCGAAACCGCGATTACGGCGACATGGTTGACCGATGGCTGAGATGGATTCGGAGAAAGGGGCGAAAGATTGGGCTGTTGTGAAGAAAGTGTTTTCTTCGGAGTAAGCTCTGGATTGAGCTCGAGTTTTCGGAGGCATAAAAAATGATATGTCAGTAACGACGTTAACGGATTGAGTTTAATTATACTGTTAAGATCATGCAACCCGTGTAACCGTGCCAAAGGTCACAGAGTGTCTAAATGCGGAAGACGAGTGGGACAGTAGTGAAGTTATTAACAACACCGCCGTTATGCCGTTAGTCCCCGGAGATCAAGAGTATAAGAGGGAGGAGCTAAGTAGCAGCCAAGTCGGAGCGGCGGTATCGCCGGTGACGAGGAGCGGGCCAACGAACTTATAAGTCCAAAGGCTGTAGAGAGAGTACTTCTAGGCGTTGAGCCTGAAGACTTAGAGAGCACAGAGTGAAGGAGGGAATCTAAGTCGATAATTAAACTGAGGAACTGCAGTAGCGTACAAGCAGTATTTATATTTACGGAGCGGCGCAGCGGCGCGAAGCGCCAGACTAACTACTAGGAGTTATACGTGTAGTCCTGCAGGGTAAAGTAAAAGACAATAAGGAGGGACTAGAATGAAAGGGTATGTGTAGCGAGAAAGTACAATAAGAGAAAGATTACAATAAAGGTAGATCTTTGGGATCCCGAGCGGCGAGGTGGAGGCCCGAGGCATGGACTTGACAACAGCGTTCACAATGGCGACAGCCACATTAGCTCTACGTTTTCAATGGACATTGGTCTAACAGACTTTGAAGGAAGGCAGGCGAAGGTAGAGGCGATGGTGGATGACGGTGCGATGGTAGCAGCAATGGACATAGCTGTATATGAAAGACTTCGAACCACTATAGGAGGATGGGAACCGACGCAGCGAAGGTTCCGCATGGCAAACGGCAGCATAGTACCGGGAACGGTACGTTGGAAGGGTCGCATTGATGTAGAGGGAGCGGAAGTCGATGGGGATTTTGAAGTGTTTGACAGCGGGGGAGGTTGGAAGTTTCTATTCGGAAAACCGCTCCTCGAGCAGTTCTCGGCAGTCCATGATTATGGCAAAGATACCATTAAGCTACAAGGGAGCTGGGGAAGGTGGCGGGAGGTGTTCAACAAAAAACTGGGGACTGCGTTAATCGCGGGCCCCAGGGACAGGCTGGAGGAGAGCAGCCAGCAGGAGATACCGAGTTCACCAACCCAAGGGTGTGCTGTTCTCAAAGAATGCGAGGGACCATTGAGCGGGGTTACTGTGAAGGCCTTAACCCCGCTGGGCAGGGAAGTGGAAAACCTGAATCATGATCAGCAAGAGCAGATTACTAATAGCCCTCCCCAGCCCGCACCTCAATTCGAGTACGGTGCACCGAAAATTTCCTTGGATGACTAACGATAATTCCCGGTACCAACGGCTTACGAAAATTCTTCCTGCTAACTGATAGGGCAAATTCCCGATGCTAATGGCCTTTAAAATTTTCCTTTGGTGACTAATCAACTCCCGGTATTAATGGCTTTCGAGGGCTCAAGCCTAAGAGGGGGATACTGTCAAGTCCATGCCGCGGGCCTCCACTTCGCCGCTCGGTACTCCGAAGATCTACCTTTATTGTAATCTTTCCCTTATTGTTCTTTCTCGCTACACATACCCTTTCATTCTAGTCCCTCCTTATTGTCTTTTACTTTACCCTGCAGGACTACACGTATAACTCCTAGTAGTTAGTCTGGCACTCCGCACCGCTGCGCCGCTCCGTAGATATAAATACTGCTTGTATGCTACTGTAGTTCCTCAGTTTAATTATCGACTTAGATTCCCTCCTTCACTCTGTGCTCCTCTAAGTCTTCAGGCTCGCTGCCTTGAAGTACATTCTACTCTACCTTAGGACTTATACGTTCTCTGGCTCGCTCCTTGTCATCGGCGATACTGCTGCTCCTTGTCATCGGCGATACTGCTGCTCCGACTTGGCTGCTACTTAGCTCCTCCCTCCTATACTCTTGATCTCCGGGGACTAACGGCGTAACGGCAGTGTTGTTAATAACTTCACTACTGTCCCACTCGTCTTCCGCACTTAGACACTCTGTGACCTCTGGCACGGTTACACGGTGTGCATGATCTTAACAATACTTCGGAATGCAAACCTAGCGGCGACAGCTGCGAAAATTGATGAAGAAAGCAGCGAGGAGGTCAATGCAATTGCTGCAAAAAATCGTAGACGCAGGAGATACACCACGGCTCACCTCCTGGCCCCAGTGGAGTCAATGCCTGATCAGGATAGTCCTGTTCGGGTCCGTAGCGGACAGACAGTGTACACATACACGCCCATGAGGCACATGCACCAGCTTCTGGTGAGAAGTGAGGAGTCTGAAGCGATGTTGTGTTCGCAGGAGATCCGACACCGGATGTTACTAGCGGAATCAGACACTCTGATGCTGTCGGAGGAACTTTCTGGATCGAATCTGGAAAGAGCCTTGGAATTCCGTCGCAGACTGGTCGCAGATAATCGGGGAACATTGTATATGGTTCAATGCGAACCAGTGAGTGTAGGGGAGTTCCCCTTGGAACAATTCAACCAGAAGGGGCAGCTCCGTGGTTCTGATGGACGCTCCCTGGGGCCGAAGCATTCATTGCCCAGAAACAACGAGGTTCCTGAAGTCCATAACCCCGGTAATACGGCCACGAGGAGCCCTCAGTTACGCTCGGGGACCTCCCCCACCGTACATGCGTTCACTCAAAATTCGACTCCTCCCCCCCGAGTTAACCTCCAGATGAAACCAGTAACCCCAGTCTCGACACAACGATACCAGTTCGGTGAGGTAAGGATGGATGGCACGCAACATTCATCCCGGATCTCCGGACCCGATCTGACAGCTCGGCTGGTTCTCAACCCTGTACACGTTCCTCCAAGACGAAGCAATCCATCAGTCATACCCTATCAAGGGTCAATATCAATGCAGTCTCAGGCAGTGGGAGCGGAGAATCAAAGGGGTCCGAACCAACGAAGAGCGTTGGCAGTTCACGAGGAGGCGGTACCCCTGCAGGAAGCTCCTTTTGGAACTTCCTTTGTCCTTGGAGCTCAAATGAACCAACCTGGCATGGTCGACTCGGCACATTCTCGGGAGTCAGTAGTAATGATCCAACAACAGGCCCGAGTCATTGAGACGCTTCAGGAGCAACTCCGTGAGGTAAGGCAAGGATTCGCAGCAGGAGGAATACCAACTGGTGGGTCATTTTCCAAAACAGGAAACACGGCGGGATTACTCGGGCAAGCGCCCATGGTAACGATAGAGGACACGAGGGGGGGTCCCTCTCCTGTAGTTCCCCAACCCAGAAGCTGGCAAGCTACAGAGCCAATATCCTTTACCAGACGAACTCCTATGGGAGTTAGGGAAGGGAACTTTCAGGAAGGACAAACAGCCCCGTTACCTGCCACTCCGAGTGTGGATAGGAGACGTATTCAGGAATGGGGAGCTCGCGTGCAAAGAGCAGAGCTCGGGGAGTACGTGAAAACGGAGGGAGGAAGGTATGCGATGGAGGACGGTGGAGGAGGCAGAGGGGGTTTTAACCTCCCTCATAGAGTACCTCCCCCACACTTCTCGAGCCAATTGAGAGATCGAGAACGACCTCTGAGTCGAGGGAGACGGGCTCAAAGGGGACAGGAAGGAAGGAACGGGGGAGGGGCACCACCTCCGCCTCCTCCTCCTCCACCACCCTCAGGAGGACCGAGTGATAATGACTCTGAAGGTTCCAACGAAGGGGAACACACCCAATCGCGAGGGAGGGGGGAGGACAGAGAGGAGCTTCCCACTGGGGCTCCTGAAGCACCCCCAACATGCTATGACCCGGACCAACCCTGGTACTATGATCCAAGACAGGGTTGGCATCGTAAGGTAGCTCCTAGACCTCCCAACAAGGGACGGAGTACGTGGGAGAGCAATGAGGAGAAAAATCGGATTACCATTGAGTCGAAGCTCGGCGTCGGTAAGATCGAAAGCTTCGCAGGTGACGACCGGTCTGCATGGAAGACGTGGGTCCTCAGTTTGGAAAGGATGTTTGGAGTACGTCCTACCATCTATGCTCGTGAAAAGGACAAGTGCGCTTCAGCAGCCAGCCATCTCACTGGTGCAGCACTCTCCCACTTCGATACGTTGAATCGGCAACGACTGAGGGGGGAGTACACCTGTCTCGAAGACTGGACAGAGTTCAAATGAGAATTTGGTTCCAAGTTCGGACCCATTGACAAGGTGGACGAGGCAAGGAGGAGATTGGCCTGAATGAAGCAGATGGCGGAAGAAAGCTTTGCCAATTTCTTCATTCGCTTCAACGAATACGCACCTCTGACCGGATTTAACAATGAGGCCCTAGTGACATACCTCAAGAAAGGGGTGGCTCCCTGGTTGCCTCTACAGGTCATCACCGGAAGAGAAGAACCTCGATCCTACGACAAGTGGACTCGAGTGTTCACAAAGCTGGATGGAGCTGTACGTATACTGCAAGGATGGCTGAGCCGATTCCCCGGGTTGGAGCTAGCACCCGAAGCTCCTTATAAGTCCCCTCTGCATAGGGAACGAGATCCTGCTGACATCTGGACCTCCAATCCAAAACCAGCTGTAACAGGGAGGTTCCAAAACAGGTCCAACTGGAAAGACGGACGACAAAGGGCTTCCGCAGCGTAGGGAAAAGAGGAGAACTACGATATCGAAAATCGAGGGGAAGAGGAGGACTGCTGCCACTGCAGGGATGGCGGAGAATGGACTGAAGTGGTCCTCCGAGCAGGAGTTATGGATACCGGGAGGAAATGGACTTCCGAAGAAAGAGCAGAGAAGTGGAGGAGACGAAGGCAGGAGCTCTGCATGCATTGTGGACGAAAGGAGCACTGGGCAAAGGACTGCCCTAACCCAGAATCGTTAGAATGTCCAGCGGAGGATCACGGGAGCTCAGAGAGAGCTTCCAAGGCCGATTCAACTTGAGGAAGAGGGACGGCCAACCAAGGGGGAGGTCGTAAGGACAATTCAACTCATCCTTTAGAACGGATTCGCTCCGGGATCATGGTGGAGGAACGGGAAGGAATGGACAATCTCTGGAACGTTCACATCTTAGACTCACCAAAGGGAGGTGAGCAAGAACTGTTGGACGAAGTGGGAAATGGGCAGGGGGCTTCGAGGTAGATCAGGGTGAACTGCGAAGCCCCGCAACACCTTCGCCTATCACAATAAGAGCGGCACTCGCGGGGAGTCCTCGTCTCACATCCCGATCCTATAACTCCTTCATCATCCTTACACGCTTTCTGTTCTCCGACATCAATGAAGACAAAGAATACGCCACACTAGTGGATAGTGGAGCAACTGGATGCTTGATAGACAAAGCCGTCGCTATGCAACATCCCAAAAACCTGGTTGACCTCACAAACAGCATCCCTTTGGAGCTGTTCGACGGGCAACCTACCTCCGCAGGATTGATAACTCAGACCTACACTGACCAGATCAGCTTTGCGGATGGAACAATTCACAAGGTGGAGTTCCTAGTAACTCGACTACACCCCACGGCTCCAATTGTGCTAGGACTACCATGGCTACGCCTGCACAACCCAGTAATTGACTGGAAGGAACTTTGCCTGACATTCCAGGACCAAAACGTCCAAATCTCAGCAGCCCTTGCGTCGGAAATTGTCCAACCAGGCGCCGAGGGAGGTACTGAGGAGCTAGGAGGGGGGGTAAACAGCAAGAAGATTCACGAGGGAACTCTCCAACCACCTCCTGAAGCTCCTCAACAACCTCAACAACCTCCTGAAGCTCCTCTTAAAGCTCCAAGGACGAGGGTGGAACTAGAAGAAGTGAAGGACGAGGAGTACGAGGCGAGACAGCCGGGCCCACACGAGTTATTTCCCTCAGAAAAAGATCTAGGACCAGAAGACCCAATCTTTATGGGGATCAATGAATGGCTAGTGTTCGCGAGCGAAAGCATGGATCAAGAGGTGGAGGGAATTCTCGAGGCTGGACAATCTGCCGTGGAAAAAGTAACCCCGCAACCAGCGAAGGATTCAGAGGAGCTATCAAGAGTGGAGGAGTAGAAACACGGAACGATCCTCCTCCTGGCCTGGAGCTAAGCAAAAAGTCCGGTGGAGGAAGAAAAGGAGGGAACATGGACCTTATCCCGACCTCCCCACCTTAGACATTGAAAGCCTGAACATACCCAAGATTCCTTCAAGGTCTGGTCTGACTCCCAAGGGTTCAATAAGACGAAACAACCTCCGAAGAAAGCAGCTCATAGCGGGTACCCAGGAGGTGGAACGAAAATCGGATCCCACCATACAAGGGAAACCCATCAGCTTAATGGGAGCTGCTGGGATGGATTGTCTACTGAGGGAGGGAACCCCAGTGTACTTCCTTCATATATCGCCCACGAAGGAAGAGCCCACTACCGAAGAAATGCTTTGGGCGAGTGATAGCAGTGCCCCAGGAAGAGTGCAGCAACCAAAGGATATGGAGAGTGGAAACCCTAGTCCGGAGCAAGGGGGGGTCGCCAAGGAGTTCGACAAAGAAGCATCGAAGCGCCAGGAGACGGAGGAGTTAAAGAAATCCATTCCTATCCAATACCAAGACTACCTGGACATATTCTCACCGGGAGAAGCAAGGACACTACCCTTGCACCGACCTTATGATATCAAAATCGAAACGGAAGGGCATGCAATACCTCCCATAGGGAAGCTCTACAACATGTCCGAGAAAGAGTTGAAATCCCTTAAGGAGTACATAGACGAGATGTTGGGTAAGGGATTCATACGATCCTCCAGTTCCCCCACGGGAGCTCCCGTCTTATTTGCCAAGAAAAAGGATGGTACCCTATGACTCTGCGTTGACTATCGAGCTCTGAACAAGATCACGAAGAAGAATAGGTACCCCCTTCCACTAATAGGCACCTTAGTGGATCAACTGTGAAAGGCAAAGATCTTTACTAAGATAGACCTCCGCGCGGGATACAACAACGTCAGGGTAGCACAAGGACACGAGTGGAAGACAGCATTCCGAACTCGGTATGGGTCATTCGAGTACTTGGTAATGCCTTTCGGGCTCACGAATACTCCCTCCGTGTTCCAATTCTTCATGAACGAGATCTTCCACGACATGGTGGACATTTGCGTGGTGATTTACTTGGATGATATACTGATATATTCAGACGACGAAGTATCACATGTGGAACACGTCAGGAAGGTCCTTGAACGACTACGGACAAACCATCTCCATGCAAAGCCGGAAAAATGTGCTTTCCATGTCGACACTGTCGAATACTTGGGGGTGATTATATCGCCATTGGGGGTATCCATGGACCCAGAGAAAGTAAAGGCGGTAATGGACTGGCCAAAACCAAGGACGGTTAAGGAGCTCCAGGCATTCCTAGGATTTGCGAACTTCTATAGGAGGTTCATAGACAACTACTCGGGAATTACCAAGGTGTTCACGAAGCTCCTACGAAAAGACTCGGTGTGGAACTCGACACCACAGTGTAGCAGTGCTTTCGAACTGCTGAAATCGGCATTCTCTGAAGCTCCCGTCTTGGGACACTATAACCCGGACTGTTAAGATTATGCGGAGAGGTCTTAATACATGTGGTATATATAGTCCCAACCACCTATGACAATTATCCTGTCATAGTAGCCTTTTGGCTCAGTTGGATTTTGTGTTAGTGGTTGGGCATGAATTTCACACGGACCTACCGGTCGTCCTCGAATGCGACGCCTCCGACCTGGCTATAGCAGGCATCCTATCACAGTTGGACCCAGAGACGGGGGAGATACATCCCATTGCCTTTCATGCACGCTCCATGATTGCTGCAGAGCTGAACTACGACATTTATGATAAAGAGCTCCTAGCCATCGTAGATTGCTTCAAGCAATGGAGAGCGTACTGCGAAGGATCTTGACACCAGATTCAGGTATACTCGGACCACAACAATCTCCAGTACTTCACCACTACGAAGCAACTAACAGCACGACAAGCCCGGTGGGCAGAGCTCCTTTCAGGATGCGATTTTGTCATCAACTATCGCCCAGGGAGGTTGGGAGCCAAGCCGGACGCGCTCACCCAAAGATCAGACGTGTACCCAAAGAAGGGTGCTTCAAGGGACCAGGCCTTGGCAGGGAGGGAAAGGGTACTCATACCTCCAGAACGTCTGAACGCGACCATCCTCATGAACAAAGACCTCCTAGTAAATCGAGTGAGGGAAGCTCCAAAGGATACAAGTATGATTGAAGCATTGAAGCGGATTGCACAGAATGAGGAGGAAGCTCTCGTTTGGGAGGATGGGCTGATAAAGAGGGGAGGTCGTATATATGTCCCAGACGTTGGAACACTACGAAGGGAGGTTCTACAGTCGTACCACGACCATAAGTTGAGAGGACACCCGGGGGAGAAACGCACCAAGAAGCTCGTAAACCAACTGTTCTTCTGGAAAGGGTTGTCCAAGGACATGAACTACTATGTGCGGAGCTGTCACTCATGTCTGAGAGCGAAAGCCAGTCGATCCAAACCATACGGGAACCTCCGCCCACTGCCAATCGGTCAACGACCTTGGTCTTCAATCTCCCTTGACCACATCACACAGCTCACAGCCACGGCAGGTCCAGAAAAATATGACGCCATCCTCGTGGTAGTCTGCCGACTCACGAAACAAGCTATATATGTCCCTTGTCATACTACGGATAATGCGGAGAACTTCGCTAACCTCTTCATAACACACGTCTTCTCAAAGCACGGGATGCCCTCCGATATAATGTCAGACCAGGGCTCCCTCTTTGTATGTCATGCCCTGACCGCAACCAGACCAACCCCAGCACCAGCCCACATGCTTCCTTACACCTCCCCAAGACATCCCCGAGGTAGTACGCACCTCCCCAAGACAGCACCACTGGTAATACGCACCTCCCCAAGACAGTCCTGACAACCATCCCGATACATGTACAAAACGCCTAGCAACAGCCCCATTAAGTACCAATCTCGATCACCTGTCTCCCTCGATTACCTGCCTCATGTCCCCTAGACTCTGATGTTCCCTTGTTCACTTCCCATACCTATTTAAGTAGCTCCGTAACGTCCCCAAGCCCCAGCTTGGTATATTTTGAACACACACCCTTTACATAGGTCCAGTCCCTGTCCCTTTGTACCTGCTAACTATACGGAATTCTCTCTACTCTCTGTTTCTCTATCTCTGTTTCTCTCTATTCTTGTCTACTGTTTCGACGATCGTCTACACAATCTAATATACACTTTTACTTCACGTCTAAGCAATCCGACTCCCCCATTGCTCCCTAAGCTACGGGATCTTGATCTAGGTAACGTCGAAGCTGCTTCCTACGTCGAACTACGTACCGCTTCGCCGCTACAACCTCCCACACCCGAGGACGTCCACCCTCGACCCCAGTCCCCAGGAACCTACCCTCCCGGGCGTATATCTTCTCAGGAGCTTAGACCCTCCATACCCAATTCCAATACGACCTATTCGATCCTATATTGACGTTCTAGCAAGTACAACTCCTACCACGCGATACTACTAGGTTCCGTACATCCATCTTCCCTACCTACGCCTTAGGGACCTCTCAGGACCTCACAGGGACCTCTTCCAGGGTCACACCTCTCTGTCTTATCAACTACTAGGTCATCCCTGTCCTCGGTCGCGGTTTCCGTAGCTCCCTTCGAGCTCCAGCCTGCTCCTAGCACGCTACAACATAAACTCTTTATACCAAGCCCACCCTAAGACTTATTCTGACCCAGGTCTTACATTGTATCCCAATTCTGGAGGGAGCTTTGTAGAGCACTAGGGATCGAATCCCGGGTAAAAGCGCAGAAGGTGGAGGAGGCCGCTCGGAAGAAGGCTGAGGAAGAAGCGGCCAAGAAGGCAGCCGAGGAGGCGCGAATAAGGGCCGCCGCGAGGGAGTTGGAGGATAGGAGGAGACGGATGGCGGAGGCGGCCACGGCCTGTAGTCGACGGGGGTCTTTGCCAGAAGAGACTTCGGGGTCCCTGCGGAGGCCAGTTGTGGAGATTTGGAGGATTAAAGGCAAGGGAAAGGAGAAGGCCCAGGAAGAGGTACGTGTCTGGTTCATCTTTTTTCCTCACATACTAATTAACGATTTTGTAGGCAACCGGCGGCGATCCCGATGACGGCGGGGATGAGAATGACGAAGATGATAGAACGCCCTGCGAACGATGCAGGGCCAAGAAGATCTCTTGTCAGATGCAGGCTGGCAAGAGAAGTTCTATCATCTGCAAACCCTGCCACGATGCGAAGGTCAAATGTTCGTACTCGGGGCGTCCGTCAATCGTGAAAAAGGAGGTTAGTGCACATCTGACCAGTGAGCGGTTGGCCGTTCTGGAGAGCCAGGTGGCTCAGCTGCTTGCCAACAACCGGCAGCTGCGAGATGGCCAAGTAAAGGCCAACACTTATCACCGGCACTTCAATCGGAAGTTAGACTGGTTGATCATGGATGCCGCTAGGAGGAGAAGATTGCCACCCGAATTGCCGGAGGCCGGGCCGTTGGGATTGTCGAAGAAGAGGAGAAGGGTGGTCGACAGTGACGAGGAAGAAGAGATGGGGATGGAGAAGGAAAAGGAGGAAGTAGAGGTGGAAGTGGAAGGAGGAGAAGAGAGAGACGAACCGGCGCCGAAGAAGGCCCGGTCGGAGAAGGGGAAGGAGAGGGAAGAGTAGGATGCAATGGACATCGGCCCCTTGGCCCTTCTTGTAGCCTACTGTCCTTTGTACATATTTTTTCTTTTTGCTTTTTGTATATACAGAATGTCAGCGCGTTTTGAACTCGGAAAGGCGAATGGGCCGCGAAGCGGCGTAAGAAATCATTAGTTTGAAGTATAAGTAATGTAAGTGTGATTGAAGAATAAGTAGAACGATAGCTAAAGAAACCAAAATAAGCAATTAAGAAAGAGAGATAAACACTCAATTTGCTATCATCGGGTTTACCCTCTAAACACATGAAGTAGAACTTCGGCGGAGCACGGCGGAAAGGAATAAAATGTTTTTTGTGATCAAGGTCCAGGTTTGTGAGGGTATCGGGCATGGAATGCCGGTACAAGTTCGTCAGCATGTAATTCATTAGCAGCAACCCAAGAGAACTCATCGTCGGTACCTTCGTAACCGGCCCACTGAATGTAATAACGCAGAGGACAACGTTTATACCTTCTGTCCAGCTTAGAGTCCAGGATTTCAGCAACGTTGTACTCCTCTTCACCATCAACTTCAATTGGAGGTGGAGGAGATTGTGTACGATTCGGAAATGGGTTCGGCATAGCCGGCTCCAGCTAAGAGACATGGAACACCAGATGAATGCGGCGAAGATAGTCCGGGAGCTTGAGTTCGTAAGATAAAGTACCAGGTCGACTGATGACCTTGAAAGGACCAAGATATTTTTCAGAGAATTTTTCAGTAGGACGAGTAGAACGGATATGCTTAGCAAGAACAAACACTTCGGAGCTGATCGGGAACTCCGGGTGCGAGATTGTCAAGTCCATGCCTCGGGCCTCCACTTCGCCGCTCGGTATTCCGACGATCCACCTTTATTGTGATCTCTTCCTTATTGTTCTTTCTCGCTACACATACCCTTTCATTCTAGTCCCTCCTTATTGTCTTTTACTTTACCCTGCAGGACTACACGTATAACTCCTAGTAGTTAGTCTGGCGCTCCGCCCCGTTGCGCCGCTCCGTAGATATAAATACTGCTTGTACGCTACTGTAGTTCCTCAGTTTAATTATCGACTTAGATTCCCTCTTTAACTCTGTGCTTCTCTAAGTCTTCAGGCTCACTGCCTTGAAGTACTCTCTACTCTACCTTAGGACTTCTACGTTCTCTGGTTCGCTCCTCGTCACCGGCGATACTGCCGCTCCGACTTGGCTGCTACTTAGCTCCTCTCTTCTATACTCTCGACCTCCGGGGACATACGGCGTAACGGCGGTGTTGTTAATAACTTCACTACTGTCCCATTCGTATTCCGCACTTAGACACTGTGTGACCTCTGGCACGGTTACACGGTGTGCATGATCTTAACAGAGATTCTTTTCCTGTCAGCTTGTTCCTTGTAACGAGA
The DNA here is from genome assembly GCA_028011325.1 of Lentinula lateritia. Lineage (NCBI taxonomy): Eukaryota > Fungi > Basidiomycota > Agaricomycetes > Agaricales > Omphalotaceae > Lentinula > Lentinula lateritia. The sequence continues at coordinate 46,038 of JANVFT010000127.1, read as the reverse complement.
CTGAGCCAAAAGGATTTCCTCTCAAAGAAAAGCGTGGAGTTCATTGAGGTTGACGACGAAGTCTCTAGCTAGATCAGACTTCATATCGACCTCGGGCCGAACGGTGATATTTGGGTGGTATCCTTTGTTAGCGAAGAATGGAGTAATACCAGTGGAAGCATTGAGAGCGTTGTTATAGGCGAACTCGGCGATCGGGAGTAAAGGCGACCAGTCATCTTGTTGATAGGAACCATAGATCCTAATGTACTGCTCGAGAGTCTGATTGACACGCTCGGTCTGCCCATCGGCTTCCGGATGATATCCAGAGGTATAGTGAAGTTCCATAGAGAGCGCTTTACCGAGAGCCCGGAAAAACGCCGAAACAAATTCGGAACCACGATCAGAAGTGACATGATTAGGAACACCATGTTTAGAGAAGACGTGAATAACAAAAAGCTCAGCTAATTGTTCAGAAGTAATGGGGTCGTGAGTTGGAATAAATATAGCTTGCTTGGAAGATCGATCCACGACGACTGTAAGACCTGGGTCAAAATAGGTCTTAGGGTAGGTTTTGGTATGTGGAGGTTTATGTTGTAGCATGCTAGGAGCAGGCTGGAGCTCGAAGGGAGCTACGAGAACCGCGACCGAGGACGGGAATGACCTAGTAGTGGCTAGAACGACGAGATGGTGACCCTTGAAGGGGTTCCTAGGGGGTCCAGGGAGGTCCCTAAGGCGTAGGGAGGTTAAGGAAGAGTGCGGGACCGTACAATATTGCGTAGTAGGAGTTGTACTCGCTAGAACGTCAATATAGGATCGAGTAGGTCGTATGTGTAAATGGGTCTTGAGGGTGTAAGCTCCTGAGAAGGGATGTACCAGGGTGGGTAGGTCCCCGGGGGCGAGGCTTGAGGATGGACGTCCTCGAGTGTAGGAGTTGGTAACGGAGAAGCAGTACGTAGTTTGACGTGAGGGGTAGCTTCGACGTTACCTAGACAGAGGTCCCGAAGCTTATAGAATAGCTAGGGAGCTCGAGGAGGTTTGGGGAGGTTAGCTCACCAAGGCGGTAGGCGTTGGGGAGCTTTAGTATTGTTCGAGGGAGCTCGGGAACTCACTCGGATTGCTTAGACGTGAAGTAAAAGCGTATATTCGATCGTATAGACGATCAGAGAGACAATAGACAAGAGTAGAGAGAAACAGAGATAGAGAAACAGATAGTAGAGAGAATTCCGTACGGTTAGCAGGTACAAAGGGACAGGGACTGGACCTATGTAAAGGGTGTGTGATCAAAATATACCAAGCTGGGGCTTGGGGACGTTACGGAGCTACTTAAATAGGTATGGGAAGTGAACAAGGGAACATCAGAGCTTAACATGAGGCAGTAATCGAGGGAGACAGGTGATCGAGATTTGTACTTAATGGGGCTGGTGCTAAGGAGTTTCGTACGCGTGTCGGGAGTGTTGAACGCGGCTATGCTGTTCACACATCACTAATACGGTCATGTGTTATACTAGTCTATGCTTAGTGTACACAAAGGCGAAGTTTGCCGTCTTTCTTTGGGACGAAAAGGACCGGAGCGCCGTGAGGAGAGGATGATGGGGTGATGGCACCAATAGCCAGCTGTTTGTCAATAAAGTCTTTAAGGGCAACTAACTTCTTTTCAGACAAAGGATAAATACGGCCGAGAGGCGGCGAAGCGCCCTCTTCCAGGTCAATCTTCAGGTCATAAGGTCAGTGTTCAGGAAGTGAATCTGCAGCAATCTCGTCGAAGACGTCTGCAAACTCAGCATACTCTGCTGGGATGGAAGGAGGAAGTGGAGGGACAGTAGGAGTGGTGGAGGAGCGGTCGGTGGCGCGGGCCGCGACCTCTGAGTGGATAGCACGAAGAAGAATAGGTTCCATACCAGCGTCCTTGCAAGCCCTGTTAAAGACTGCAGAACTGACAAGTGCAATGTCGACCTCGGGAGTTTCGTAGGATAAGAGTAAATGGGTTCAAAGGGAAATTTGGACAAAAGGGGCTTGGCCCGTGAAGTCCGAGAGCGGGAGCGAGAGCGAGAGCAAAGTGAGTCCCCAAGAGGGGTCTCCAGAATTGTCGGTGAAACTGACAGCGAAAGTTCCGGTAGCGGAACAGCAACCTTTGCAACAATGGGGTTGATAGCAGAAGGCACAGACGTCTGTGGAGAATCAAAGTGTGAAGTGTTACGGAACGTAATGTTTCGAGATGCCCAGTCAATCAACGGATTGTAGCGGGATAAGAAACTGTAACCTAATACTGCTTTACAGGATGAATCTAAATGAGTAACATAGAATGGTAATAGAAGCAGCTCGCCGGAAGGAAACCGAACGGCGATATTTGCCATATCGGTAATTGGTTTAGAAGATAATGAACCATCAAAAAGACAAAGATTAACAGGAGAGATTTTGGTCATAGGAATGGAATTTTGAGAAACATAACGAGTATCAATGAAAGAGTCAGTAGGACCAGAATCAACAAGAGTAGGAAATTTAAGAAGAGCAGAGATAGGTTCGGCTGGCGCGGCCGAATTGGACAACGAAAATTCAGTAGTTAATGATATTACAAGAGAGCGTTCAATGGAAGAAAGAGCGGACGCATTGCGATATAACTCCCCAGTGTTAAGATCATGCAACCCGTGTAACCGTGCCAGATGTCACAGAGTGTCTAAGTGCGGAAGACGAGTGGGACAGTAGTGAAGTTATTAACAACACCGCCGTTACGCCGTTAGTCCCCGGAGATCAAGAGTATAGGAGGGAGGAGCTGAGAAGCAGCCAAGTCGGAGCGGCGGTATCGCCGGTGACGAGGAGCGAACCAAAGAACGTTTAAGTCCTAAGGTAGAGTAGAGAGTACTTCAAGGCAGTGAGCCTGAAGACTTAGAGGAGCACCGAGTTAAGGAGGGAATCTAAGTCGATCTAAGTCGATAATTAAACTGAGGAGCTACAGTAGCGTACAGCAGTATTTATATCTACGGAGCGGCGCAGCGGAGCGGAGCGCCAGACTAACTACTAGGAGTTATACGTGTAGTCCTGCAGGGTAAAGTAAAAGACAATAAGGAGGGACTAGAGTGAAAGGGTATGTGTAGCGAGAAAGAACAATAAGGAAGAGATTACAATAAAGGTGGATCGTCGGAATACCGAGCGGCGAACTGGGGGCCCGAGGCATGGGCTTGACACCCAGGTGAGGTACGAACCTGATCAACGCAGCTCCTGTTTCGTACCGGTGATATGACTCATTTTTATTTGAGTCTATAATGCAGTAATTATGCATTTTCAACTGTAAAGGACTATCAGTGATGCTGAGACTGGACAGTACATTGTATTCAGAGAAGACACACAGAACTACACAGTGATTGCATCTGAATGACACTTAAGTGGGTCTTCATAGCATAATACAGTTGTATTTCCAAGTAATAAAGCTCTAATACTAAAACCCACACTTGTGTTTGACTTGGACTAGGACAATATCTGCAGGATTAAAGTGTTCCGAGCTTCATCTTTGTATGGCATTGCCATAAAGCTGAAAGATTAGATTAAAAGATAAACTCCGGACCTCTGGAGTTAATTCCAAGAATATCAGAATTGATTTAGCATATGTCCCTCATCCGGAAAGCCTTCCGAGGTACAGCATGATTCCCATCAAAGGTAGCACATGGTACAACAGGTCCACATGCTACTCCGAGATGCAGCATGATTTCCATCAAAATCAGCACATGCTACAAGGAATCCACATGTTACAATGATTGATATCAGTTGTCAAGGGTTGTTTTGAGCATATATAAGGAGGGTGCTGGCCTCTAAATGAGAACAAGCACTTTCCCCCCCACTTCTGAGAGGATTTGGTTGGTTGGTTAGTAGCTTCTGGCTATAGTGACAAGTGCACTCTAAACAAAGATGATATAGTGTTAACTTTCACTGTAAACAAGTTAGAGTTTAAGAAAGACAGAAAGAAAGAAAGTTCAAAGTCACAGATTACTATTATGCTTCAGAGTTAATAGCAGTCAGAGTGTTGTGAGTAGTGCACACTCTTTCTGTGGATTGTACTTGTAGTGTATAATACAAATCAGAGGTTTTGTTCAGTTCAGATAAAGTCAAAGAAAGATTTAGCATGCCTGAGTTTGATAGAATCTCGAGAAGAAAAACTATTCAACCTTAACATTATACCCGCATGATGTAGATATTTGTAGAGTTGCAGTGTGATCTTGCTTTTTCAATGATAAACCCCCTTGAACTTAGTGTTTGATGATGGTTTGTGTTGGTGTTGGTGTAAGTGTTAGAGCTTGCATTAGCATTTTACGCATAGCCCAGAGTCAGCATATCACCGGGGAACAAGAGCTGCGGACTAGTTTTCCGATTCCTCTTCGACAACCTCAATGGTTGCTTGGGGGGTTTCTTCAACCTCAGCCGCATGGCCCTTCAACTCTCGGGCCTTTCGCTTGTTGCAGTCAGCAATCTGATGCTTACCACCGCAGAAGAGACAAAGGTTGTTCTTCATCCTTCTTTCCCGTTCGGAGGGAAGTACTTTACCATCTGCTCCTAGATGGTTGAACGCGGGGCGCTGACCGCCGGATTGGCCGGAATTCGAAGAGTTCTGGGGCTTACCATTATTGTTAGGCTTACCACCAGAGAAGGGTTTAGGCTTCGGCATGGATGGCGCCGAAGAGCCAGAAGGCTGAGAATTGTTATGCTGGTTAGAAGAACCAGTCTTAAAGTCCGAGGAACCCTTCTTTGGGTTCCAAGCAATAAAAGGCTTGCCAGCCTCGCGCTTCCAGTAACGGTTGTCAATGCGAAGAACCTCTAGACGATAATCGGCGAGTGTCGCCAGTCCGGGCAAACGTGTCATTTTGTCCTTGATGCGTTCAGCCAAGCCTCATCCATAAGTCCATTTCAGGGCAGCAGAATCCCAGTTGGTGCTAGCAGCCAGGGTGTTGACTCGGATGTTCTCAGTGAATCGTCAACACTCTCCAAAACAAGGGCGAGGTGAGCGTTCTTCTCCGCACGGAACCAGTCGCGATGTACACGGGCAGGAAAGGCTTCAGTGATGATGTCTCTGACATTTTCAATGTCATCCTTGGTGCGAGCCTTGGCATAACGTCGAGCATCTTCGTATAAGTCGTCTAAATCTTCCGGAGACAGAACAGCGCCCGCCTTAACACGAGGGCCGCTCTTGCCGGAGCTGAGTTCGATACGACCCGATTTGTTTACACGGGTAGTCATATTGTTGTCCTCAGAAGAAGGAAGTGTAGTAGGCGAGGAAGGAGGAGAAGGAACAGTAGTAACAATCTGAGGGTCAATAGGACAGGATGATTCGGATATTTGAGACGGTTCCGAGGGTTCAAGGCTGGCTTGTCGCGCTCCGTAAACCTTCACGACGATTCTTCGGACCTGGAGCCAGAGTAGTTGACGGAGAGTTCTGCATTGTGTTTAGGTCAGCCTATATGCGCGACAGGAAGACACGTCGAATACAGATATGAATAATGGCCGTATGTCACAGACAACGAACGAACGAAAATAGCGAGATGACGAAGGCGAAGTATGGGCAACGGCGAGGCCCAGCGAAGTACGAAGTACGAAAAATGAATACAAACGAAGACGTGGATACGTGGGACAGCAGGAAAGACAAACGGAGGTGGGAACACTCAAGAAAATTTTTTCTGTTTAGCGAGTCGTGTACAAGACACACAGGATGGGTGAATCAAATTTGCGTAATCGCGTAATGGTGATAAATGGAAGGTATTGATTTCTCCAATTCAATTTTGAATTTTTTCAGATTACCGAGGGAATCTTTGGCCTCATCTTGGGCATCGTAAATGCCGAAATTGTCCTGTAGCTCCTTTACAAGGGCCTTGAAGGAGGACGTCCAGGCCGGCAGCGAGTCGAGATCCGGGTCGAGGATATCAGGGACAAACCACTCTTTGGCTGACCCACTGAGATAGGAAAGAGTGTAATTCACCTTCCGTTGGTCGGTGAAGTACTTGGGACGGTCATTGAAGACCAGGGCGAGATTGATGAAGAACGTCTTGAGTTTTCGGGGGTCCAAACCGTTGAATACCTCGGGCTCCTTGACCTTGCTCTTGGATTCAGAGCTGTCAGAGGGACGGCCGAGTGCGGCAAGAACGGTACCGAGGGTTTCCATCGAAACCTTGAATCCCGATAGGAGTTCCAACATAGCACGTTGCTCGTTGGGGAGGTCAGGAGAGATTGGGGAACGAGGTCCACCAGGTCCGCCGGGACCGCCGGGACCGCCAGGTCCACTGGGGTCACCAGGCTCACCACGTGGTAAACCGCCGGAGTCATCATCCAGGTCGTTATGATTATTGTCAGCGCCCGGGTCATCGGGGTCGACAGGAGGGTCTTGATCGTCGTGATCACCAGTATCCAAATCGAAGTGAGGAGGTGGGTCACGAGGAGATTCAGAAGCAGCTCTGCGTTGGGGTTGTTTCCCCATACGGCGAGCTATGGCTTGGAGAATTGGAGAGTCAATTCAAGTAGTAGACTGGCCCCGAGCCGGAGCGACCACGGGGGGTTGTCCACGGCGAGGAGTCAAGACTTGGACAGGTTGTCCGTCACCGGTGTACAAAGTGCTGTACTCAAATTGTTGTTCTTCTTCCATGGCTTCAGGAAGAGTCGACGTAGTTGGGACTATGGCTGGACCGAAACCGCGATTACGGCGACGTGGCTGACCAATGGCTGAGATGGATTCGGAGAAAGGGGCGAAAGATTGAGCAGTAGTGAAGAAAGTGTTTTCTTCGGAGTTAGCTCTAGATTGAGCTCGGGTTTTTGGAGGCATAAAAATGATATGTCAGTACGACGTTAACAGATTGAGTTTAATTATACTGTTAAGATCATGCACACCGTGTAACCATGCCAGAGGTCACAGGGTGTCTAAGTGCGGAAGACGAATGGGACAGTAGTGAAGTTATTAACAACACCGCCGTTATGCCGTTAGTCCCCGGAGATCAAGAGTATAAGAGGGAGGAGCTAAGTAGCAGCCAAGTTGGAGCGGCGGTATCGCCGGTGACGAGGAGCGGGCCAAAGAACTTATAAGTCTAAAGGCTGTAGAGGGAGTACTTCAAGGCGTTGAGCCTGAAGACTTAGAGAGGAGCTAAGTTGGGAAGGGAGATCTAAGTTGATAATTAAACTGAGGAACTACAGTAGCATACAAGCAGTATTTATATCTACGGAGCGGCGCAGCGGTGCGGAGCGCCAGACTAACTACTAGGAGTTATATGTGTAGTCCTGCAGGGTAAAGTAAAAGACAATAAGGAGGGACTAGAATGAATGGGTATGTGTAGCGAGAAAGAACAATAAGGAGAGATTACAATAAAAGGCAGATCTTCGGAATACCGAGCGGCGAGATGGAGACCCGAGGCATGGACTTGACAGTGACCCCCTGCAGCAACTCCATTAAGTATCAATCTCGATTACCGCCTTATGTTCACTAGATCCCCTGATGTTCCTTTGTTCACTTCCTGTACCTATATAAGGAGTTCCGCAACATCCCCAAGAGCTAGCTTGGTATATTTTGAACACACACCCTTTACATAGGTCCAGTCCCTGTCCCTTTGTACCTGCTAACCATACGGAATTCTCTCTACTCTCTGTTTCTCTCTATTCTTGTCTACTGTTTCGACGATTGTCTACACGATCCAATATACACTTTTACTTCACGTCTAAGCAATCCGAGTGAGTCTCCGAGCTCCCTCAAACACTCGATCCCAGTCCCCAGGAACCTACCCTCCAGGGCGTATATCTTCTCAGGAGCTTAGACCCTCCATACCCAATTCCAATACGACCTATTCGATCCTATATTGACGTTCTAGCGAGTACAACTCCTACCACGCGATACTACTAGGTTCTGTACATCCATCTTCCCTACCTACGCCTTAGGGACCTCCTCCAGGGTCACACCTCTCTGTCTTATCAACTACTAGGTCATTCCTGTTCTCGGTCGCGGTTCCCGTAGCTCCCTTCGAGCTCCAGCCTGCTCCTAGCACGCTACAACATAAACTCTTTATACCAAATCCACCCTAAGACCTATTCTGACCCACGTCTTACAACTACAAGAAAGGCCGAGGGCCGAGATCCGATGTCCGACACTACTCTACTCCTCCCTCTCCTTTCCTTTTTCCGACCGGGCCTTCTTCGGCGCTGGTTTGTCTCCTTCCCCTTCTTCTTCTCTTCCCACCTCTCCTTCTACTTCATCCCTTTGCATCTCCATCTCTTCTTCCTCATCACTATCCACTACCCTTCTCCTCTTCCTTGACAACCCCGACGGCCCGGCCTCTGGCAACTCCGGGGGCGATCTCCTCCTCCTTGCGGCGTCCGTAATCAACCAATCCAACTTCCGGTTGAAGTGGCAGTGATATGTGTTGGCCTTCACCTGGCCATTGTGAAGCTGCCGGTTGTTGGCGAGTAGTTGAGCCACCTGGCTCTCGAGGATGGCCAGGCGCTCGCCGGTCGGGTTGGCGCCAACCTCCTTCTTCACAATCGAAGGGTGCCCCGAGTAGGAGCACTTCAACTTCGCGTCGTGACAGGGTTTACAAATGATAGAGCTCCTCTTGCCAGCCTGCATCTGGCAAGAGATCTTTTTGGCCCTGCACCGTTCGCAGGGAGCCCTATCATCCTCGTCATCCTCTTCTTCATCTCCGCCGTCGTCGGGATCGCCGCCAGCAGCCTGTAATGGTGGTTAGCTATTGCAAGGGAAAAAGGAGGATACCCTAACGTACCTCTGCCTGTACCCTCTCTTTTCCTTTTCCCTTAACCCTCCTAATCTCCACGGTGGGACGGCGAGGAGACGATGAAACCTCCCCTGGAGAGGTACCCCGTCGGCTACGGGCCGTCGCCGGTTCCGCCATCCGCTTCCTCCGCTCTTCCCTAGCTGCAGCCTGCGCCCGCTCCTCCTCCACTGCCTTCCTGGCCGCCTCTTCTTCGGCCTTTTGTTTAGCAGCCGCCGCTGCCGCTGCCTTCCTCTCCTTCATTCTTCAAACCTTCTCCTCCGCTTTCCTGATGACCTCCTCCTCGTCCTCATCCAAGTCTTTGTCCTCGAAGGAGGCGGGCCGGGCAGGCGTTGTGGGAATTTGGCGGTGCTCCGAAGGGCCGGCGGTGGAAGATGAGGTTGTAGTAGTCTGGGTGCGGCTGGTCGACATTGTTGACTTAGGAGAGTTGAAAAAAGTTAGGGCCACAGCGGCAAAATCTGGCCCTTTTTATAGGGACAAAACGGCGCACGGACCAGTGAAAATTTTCCTTTGAATTGTGTTTGGTTTACGGGGAACCGGAAAATTTCTTGGATGACTAACGACAATTCCCGGTACCAACGGCTTATGAAAATTTTTTGTGCTGACTGATAGGATGATTTCCCGATGCTGACGGCCTTTAAAATTTTCCTCTGGTGACTTACCAGCTCCCGGTATTAACGGCTTTCGAGGGCTCAAGCCTAAGAGGGGGATACTGTCAAGCCCATGCCTCGGGCCTCCATTCCGCCGCTCGGTACTCCGAAGATCTGCGTTTATTGTATTCTCTTTCTTATTGTTCTTTCTCGCTACACATACCCTTTCATTCTAGTCTCTCCTTATTGTCTTTTACTTTACCCTGCAGGACTACACGTATAACTCCTAGTAGTTAGTCTGGCGCTCCGCACCGTTGCGCCGCTCCGTAGATATAAATACTGCCTGTACGCTACTGTAGTTCCTCAGTTTAATTATCGACTTAGACTCCCTCCTTAACTCTGTGCTCCTCTAAGTCTTCAGGCTCAACGCCTTGAAGTACATTCTACTCTACCTTAGGACTTAGACGTTCTTTGGTTCGCTCCTCGTCACCAGTGTTACCGCCGCTCCGACTTGGCTGCTACTTAGCTCCTCCCTTCTATACTCTTGATCTCCGGGGACTAATGGCGCAACGGCGGTGTTGTTAATAACTTCACTACTGTCCCACTCGTCTTCTGCACTGGCACAGTTACACAGTGTACATGATCTTAACAAGACCATCTTTTACACAATCTGCAAGGTGATTGTAGAACCGGCCTCTCAAGTCTTTGTCTGAGTAGCCAGTGCAGTCCGCATACTGTTGGAAGGTGGAGGCATAGGTTCCCACTGTGGTCCTATTCTGGTAGAGCCATTTAAGAAGCTGTTTGGCATCTGCCGAGGCATCTGTGGTTTCGAAACGCGTTTTGAACGCGGTGACAAATTCTTCCCATGTATCGTATGGGAAGGCTATTCCCGAGCCAGTTATATTTGATCAGTTGATAGTTTCGGAGATAGGAGTGGCCCAGATAGCTGCATCTCCTTCAAGGTATGTGATGGCAGATGTGATTTTCTTTTTACGATCCGAGGAAAGAGCAGGGACGGAGTTAGCCCACAGCTCAAAGGCCGCTAGGAAGCGTCGAGCATCTTCCCCTCGCTTCCCATTGTAGTTCTGTGGTTTACCAACGCGTTTGGTATTGCTGAGGTGTTAAGATCATGTACACCATGTAACCGTGCCAGAGGTCACAGAGTGTCTAAGTGCGGAAGACGAGTGGGACAGTAGTGAAGTTATTAACAACACCGCCGTTACGCCGTTAGTCCCCGGAGATCAAGAGTATAGAAGGGAGGAGCTGAGTAGCAGCCAAGTCGGAGCGGCAGTATCGCCGATGACGAGGAGCAAACCAAAGAACGTCTAAGTCCTAAGGTAGAGTAGAACGTACTTCAAGGCATTGAGCCTGAAGACTTAGAGAAGAGCTGAGTTGAGAAGGGAGATCTAAGTTGATCTAAGTTGGAGAGGATAATCTAAGTTGATAATTAAACTGAGGAACTACAGTAGCATACAGGCAGTATTTATATCTACGGAGCGGTGCATCGGTGCGGAGCGCCAGACTAACTACTAGGAGCTATACGTGTAGTACCTGCAGGGTAAAGTAAAAGACAATAAGGAGAGACTAGAATGAAAGGTTATGTGTAGCAAGAAAGAACAATAAGGAAGAGATTACAATAACCGGTGGATCTTTGGAATACCAAGCAGCGAACTGGAGGCCCGAGGCATGGGCTTGACAACTTGGGCATGGCCAATATCCCCCTCTTTAGGGTAGACATCCCAGCGTCTAGTTATCAAATCGGGTTTCTCGCCGAGTTTCCCCGGTTGGAAGTGAATGACCATATTAAATTGATGTATGACCATTGGACCTGTCGGCATGTGAGAACATTGGTGGTAGAAAAATACTCAAGATTCTTGTGATCGGTGACGACGTCCACCGAATCACCCAAGCCTTCCAGATAATGACGCCAAGCTTTAAAGGCCTCAAAAATGGCCAGTAGCTCTTTGTCGTGGGTATCGTAGTTGAGTTCAGCCGCGTGAAGCATCCTGGACAGGAAGGCTAGAGGATGAATTTCACCGTCAGCATATTGGATGGAAAGAATCGCCGCAATGGCGTAGTCGGAAGCGTCAGTCTCCACAATAAGTGGGCGATTTGGCTCCCAATGGGCCAGTATCGGCGCAGAAGTAGAAGCAGTTTTGAGATTTTCAAAGGCCTCTTGGCAGCTGCTGTCCCAGATCCAGGGAGCGCCTTTCCGGGTAAGCCGAGTCATTGGCACAACAATATCACTATAATTATAGATAAAACGATGACAGAAATCTGCAAAACCCAGGAAGGACTGAATGTCCTTAATCTTCCTCGGAATTGGCCACTCTAGAACTGTCTGAACTTTCTACTTGGACATGGTCAATCTGTCGGGAGAAAGAATATAACCCAAATACTCAACAGTATCCATATTGAATTCGCACTTCTCGGGATTAGCGTAAAGCCGATGGTGGCGAAGTTGCCAGAGAACTTCCTTGATGTGTTCTTGGTGGTGTATCAGAATGGATCAGAATGTCGTCTAAATAGACGATGACACAAACATCGAGCATGTCAGAGAAGATGGCGTTAACAAACCGCTGGAAAGCCGCAGTGGCATTCGTAAGGCCGAACGGCATAACCTTCCATTCGTAAGAAGCCGTAACGGGTCCAAAAGGTGGTTTTCCATTCATCACCTTCTGCGATTCTGACTAGATGATAAGCATGAGCAAGATCCAATTTGGTATATATTTTAGCTCTCTTCGGAGCATCGAGAAGATCTGAAATGAGTGGGAGTGGGTAACAATCCTTTTTGGTAATATGATTGAGTCCACGGAAATCGACGCAAAGGCGAAGTTTGCCGTCTTTCTTTGGGACGAAAAGGACCGGAGCGCCGTGAGGAGAGGATGATGGGGTGATGGCACCAGTAGCCAGCTGTTTGTCAATAAAGTCTTTAAGGGCGACTAACTCCTTTTCAGACAAAGGATAAATTCAACCCAGAGGCGGCGAAGTGCCTTCTTCCAAGTCAATCTTCAGGTTGTAGGGTCTGTGTTCAGGAAGTGAATCTGCAGCGATCTCGTCGAAGACGTTTGCAAACTCTGCGTACTCTGCTGGGATAGAAGGAGGAAGTGGAGGGACAGTAGGAGCAATGGAGGAGCGGTCGGCGGCGCGGGCCGCAACCTCTGAGTGAATAGCATGAAGAAGAATAGGTTCCATACCAGCGTCCTTGCAAGCCCTGTTAAAGACTGCAGAACTGACAAGTGCAATGTCTACCTCAGGAGTTTCCAGGTGAGCAGCGAATTGAGAGACCGTAGGATAAGAATAGATGGGTTCAAAAGGGAATTTGGATGAGAGGGGCTTGGCCCATGAAGTCCAAGAGCGGGAGCGAGAGCGAGAGTGAAGTGAGTCCCCAGGAGGGGTCTCCAGAATTGTCAGTGCAACCGACGGCAAAGGTTCCGGTAGTGGAACAGCAACCTTTGCATCAACGGTGTTGATGGCAGAAGGCACAGACATCTGTGGAGAATCAAGATGTGAAGTGTTACGGAACGTAATGTTTCAAGATGCCCAGTCAATCAGCGGATTGTAGCGGGATAAGAAACTGTAACCTAATACTGCTTTACAAGATGAATCTAAATGTGTAACATAAAAGGGCAATAGAAGCAGCTCGCCAGCAGGAAACCGAACAGCGATATTTGCCATATTGGTAATTGGTTTAGAAGATAATGAACCATCAAAAAGATGAAGATTAACAGGAGAGATTTTGGTCATAGGAATAGAATTTTGAGAAACATAATGAGTATCAATGAAAGAGTCAGTAGAACTGGTAACGAGCTTGCCTCGTTTTTGTGTGAAAGAGAAAGGAAGGAATCTAATGGCCACTCCAACCAACCAATCTAATACACAATATGCAAGTTCACTGCTATCAAATTTATTTAATAGCAAGGGGTAGTGTTGGCAAAGGTTCCGCAAAGCTTTTGACAGCTAAGTACGAAGCTTCGATCAATCAATTTGAATCGTTCTAAGCATTTGGTATATTCCTTTGATCAAGGTAGATCCGGCACGATTTGTGCTTTGATTGTGTTGATATGGGTATGTCGAGAATTGGGGGTTTGAATCAAAGTAAATTAAAACCAGAACACACAGACCCCTACGGAGGGCTAGAACTATGTGCTGGCACAACCACACAGTGTGATTTGCCCTTAAGACCAACAACTGATCCTAAGTTCGAAGAATACCCAACAACTGGATATAAATTCTCGCAGTCACAAGGAGCAGAACACAATGTTCCTATACTCACAAGTGCCGGGCCCAAATGGCTGCTAGCAAAGAGGTTTCAGTCTGGCGGGAGTGTGTCTTTCCTTTTTATGGATTAGCACTGCAACGTCATCCCAAAATCACTTGTATTCCAGATACGTCGGATCACTATTTATACATACAGGATATAGAGTCGCACAGTACAATTAATTTAATGCAATAAACGTTCAGAACCGTAAGGAAACTTCTGCATTTGGTCAAATATCATTTAATTTGAATCTACATGTCCGTATTTGGTCCATAATGGTTCCAGGACTTTAGTATACCCCCAAACATAGGTAGGTACTTCAGTATTCATTTAATTTAATTGTTTTGGAGAATGACTCGAATGGTGTTCAGCTGTCATTGCTGTTCAACACTTACTTCGATCATTTGTCACCTCATCCGGAGGCAAATCTGCTCTCCTTGATTCTAATCCTATCAATCTGATTCATCTGGATTGAACTAATTGCTTCTCTCTTTCAATAGACACCCATTGTGCCTATACTATATCAAGGGAGTTACGCATAATATGCATTTAATTGCATTCTTCCATATTTTCTACGTCAGGACTCTTCAACGTTCATTTGATATGTCTTCGGGACCTCGCAGTACTTTGATTATTCTTCTAGTCATTTTCCTCAACCATGCAACCTGATTGGTCTATTAGACTAAACCGCAGTCTTTTAGATTAATGCATGATCTTGTTCTAGAAGGAGTATTTTGATAATTCCTGAGTTCTAGAAAGTCATTTTGAGTCAATCCTCAGCTCATGGTCACTTGAGTAAGTTCTTCCAAACTCCTGCTAGTGTAAGCTCCAATAAGAATACCCTTGGTATGTCATATGTGAATGGTCATCCTTCGGATGTAGTCCGAGTCTGGTATAATCCTGCTTGACAAACAGGTAGACTTTTATCCGAAGGTGTCAAGCCCATGCCTCGGGCCTCCATTCTGCCGCTCGGTACTCCGAAGATCTGTGTTTATTGTAATCTCTTCCTTATTGTTCTTTCTCACTACACATACCCTTTTGTTCTAGTCCCTCCTTATTGTCTTTTACTCTACCCTGCAGGTACTACACGTATAGCTCCTAGTAGTTAGTCTGGCGCTCCGCACCGATGCGCCATTCTGTAGATATAAATACTGCCTGTATGCTACTGTAGTTCCTCAGTTTAATCATCAACTTAGATCTCCCTTCCCAACTTAGCTCTTCTCTAAGTCTTCAGGCTCAACGCTACTGTAGTTCCTTAGTTTAATTATCTACTTAGATTCCCTTTCTAACTCAGTCCATCTCTTAAGTTCAGGCTCACCTCACTACCTCAAAGCACTCTACTATAACCTTAGGACTTATAAGTTCTCTGGTTTGCTCCGACTTGGCTGCTCCTAGGTTCTCTCTTCTCTACTCTTGATCTCCGGGGACTAGCGGCGTAACGGCAGTGTTGTTAATAACTTCACTACTGTCCCACTTGACCTTCCGCTCTTAGACACCTTGTGGCCTCTGGCACGGTTGCATGGTGTACATGATCTTAACAGGTTCAGGTTTGGGTATTTGTGTGGCGCCTGGTGTTTTGGTTGGCAGGTTCTGATGTTCTCCCTGGTTGTTGACTTCGGTCTTATTAGGAATGGTGGGTGTTTCATTTTCTTGGTTGCCTGGCCTGACCAGTTCCTCCCTTTCTTTGTTCCCACCTTCCTCCTCCTCTACTACTGCTGGTTGACGTATTCAGTGTGGGTGGCCGTCCTCGAAGCTCACATTGTGAGATTCTTCAATCTTCTTGGTCTCTGGTACCCAGATCCGGTACCCTCTGCAACCCATATACCCCAGAAGCCTGCCTTTAACCGCTTGTCTCCCCAACTTCCCATCAGTCCTCCTCCTTGGTAGTGTTGCCCAGCAGTCGCAGCCGAATTGGCATAGGTGTGATATGTCTTGTCTCTGCCATGTCCATGCTTCTACCAGTACTGTGTCTGGGAAGCGCGAAGATGGTACGAAGTTCCCTATGTATATGAACGTGTTGGATGCCTCTCCCCAAAAGGAGTAGGGCAGGTCTGTCTCCTCTAATAATGTACATGTACCCTCCATTACTGTGCGGAATGCTCTCTCAGCTACTCCGTTTGCAGCAGATGAGTCATGGGGCACTTTCTCGATGGTGATACCATTTTCGGCGCAGTAGGCATTGACCAGACTGTTATTCAATTCACCGCCTCCATCTATCCAAATGGTCCTCAGTTGCTTCCCTGTCTGTTTCTCTGCCATGAGTCGGTATTCATGTAGGGCTTGGACTCCAGTCTCTTTCCTCTTATTGCTCAGGTAGTATGGTACTCGATACGATGACCTTCTGTCAGTGCATAACATAAGGTAGCTTGCTCCCCCTCTGGTCTTTGTCCGCAACGGGCCGAATAAGTCAATGTGTGCTCGTTCCAACACCTCTGATTCATGTGTGAGGACTTCATCAAATGGGTGCTTCATTGCCTTCCCATACAGACAGTCCTCGCACATGCCGTGTACCTCTCAGTTGGTGATGTTCAGTCCATCCACCAGTTTCTAGTTGGACATTTGTAGTATACACTGTATGGATACATGGCCTAGCCTTCTGTGCCAGGTGATAGTGTCAGTGGGTCTGTCGCAGTATTGGGAGTAGTTTGCGATTGTTTCCCCGCTCTCCAGTACTGTTACTTCATACATCTTGTTGTGTCCCTGTCCCTCCAGGATTATCTCGTTGTCTGGGCTTCGGACTGTCATCTTCCCTCGTCCCCATTCACCTCTCATGCCTCTGCTATCCAAGGTTGGCAACGATATTAGGTTATGTCCACACAAGGGTGTATGCTTTACCCCTCGTAGCTGGACCACCCTTTCACCTGCGCTAGTTTGAGCTGTGAACTGTACTGTTCCTGTTCCGGTTATTTGGAACTTTCTGGCATCTCCAGATATCATGCTACTTCCCCCCTGCCCTTGTACTGTCATGTACTCTATGAAGTCAGATCTTTGTACCCAGCAGTGCTCTGATGCTCCTGAGTCCAAGAAGGTTCATATTATTGGTATGGATGGGGAATACAGAGGGGTGTTTCCATGGCATGCCATGCACTCCCTCTTTACAATGATTTTGTATCTACCTAAGTCTGTATCTATGTCCTCGTCTCCTGCCTCCCGCTGACCCTGATCCCTTAGAAGGGTATCACTCTGTCTGATTGCGGGGTCAGCGGTGGGCTTGAGCTCCTGGACAGATTCAGACTCACTTGGTTTGTTACCTGCTGTAGCTGACATCACGTACGTGGCCATCGGCATTTTTATGTTGGTGTCTTCTATGCTTGCTGCATTTGCACTAGTGTCTGGTCCTTTTGGCTGGCCCTGTTTCTGTCCCTGCCCTTCCATTCCTCCGCCCTTTGCCCAATATTTTCAGGTGATGTGCCCCGGCTTGCCACACACGTAATGGCTGTCCGTGGTTCTGGTTCAAGGTCGACGTCCTTGGTTGGGCTGCCATCAGTGCCTTAATGCATTTGGAGTCCCTTTCATCTTCCTTCCGCTCTTCCTCCTTTTCATACCATAGTGTATGCAGGTAAGTGAATGCATCTGTGCTCAATGTCCCGGGGACACTACGTACGTCTGACCTCCAGTCTGAGGGCATCAAGGAGATAATGATCTGTTTGAATTGGGCATCTGTTGCCGTCCCACCCAAGTTGTGAACCTTCTTCAGTAGGTTTTGCATCTTTTTCTTGTGGTCTTCCATCGTTGATTCAGTTGGTTCGAACTTTTCCTGTCATAGGCTGGTATCTGCTAGATGGATTCATTGTTCGTCCCGTTTTTCAAACCACTTGATTAACGTTTGCCAGATTTCGGACGCCCTCTTTGTCTCATCTACTCCGAGTCCTACTGGGTCAGTGATATTCGACACAATCACTCCCGCGACCAGTCTGTCTCAGGCCTCCCACTCCTCCAGACAGGGTGTGGGGCTAAAGAGTGGAGTTGGTTGGGATGATGGGTATATCTGTCCTGGGTACTGGTTTGGTCTCGGAATTGTCCTGTCCATGTACCCCGTTAGGCCTCTTGATTGTATCGCAAATGCAATTTCGCGCTTGTATGGTCTCCAACTTTCCTCACCGATGAGCTGTTTCTCGTCCGGGAGTCTCGGGATGTTTGGGCTACTTCCAAATGATATTTTTTGACTTTTTGGTAGTTGTGGTGTCTAGTTCTATTCTTTTTACTCTGATCCCTTTTCAGTTCATGAGTCTCCTAATCTGTTATGGTAAAGCTCAGTTGTTTGTAAAGCAACTGTATATTGATACATATGTACCTGTTATGGTAAAGCTACTTTAGGTTAGCAAACGGAATGTGAACTAAGGTATAGCAAGCTCACCTCAGTTGTCTGTAAAGCAACTGAGGGTCTCAAATCTGTTTTGGTCGTGGTATAGTAGGTACTGTATAATTTATAGTAATAACAGCCTTTACCAAAAAGGGAAATGTTCAAGCAGGCGTAGCAGAGTACTCTCCAACAGGATGATGGGCATAAAGACAGTCGACCTTTTAAGAGCATTCAGGAATTGGTAGACCAATTCTTATGACCGAAGTAGTCAGTACGAGGAATTTGAACCCTTCTGAACCGCGACAAAAAAAATGCTCGTCATGATGAAAGTAACCATGACGAGAACCAAAGAAACTCGATGTACTCAGTTCCTTGTGATCCGTAGAAGAAAGAAGGAGGGTAAACGTGACTGGTAACGGCTGGTTACTATGATGTAGGTGATTATTTCTGATGATTTCTACATGTGGGTCCAACCAGTTGGCAATGTTACACGCCTCGGTTTCTGCCCTTGTTCTTTCTTATCTCCATTGTTCTTTTTACCTTCAATTTAAATAAATGTTAACTGATTCTCAAAACTCGAAACATTTCTTTCCATCGACCGATACCCCAACTTCCTGAACATGTCCGACTCTGATGATTTTGATACCATCTCCCTTTATGTTCCCTTTGAAGGGATGTACATAACATTTTCATTTGACATTCAAGAAACACTGGATCTCCATCATTGCGACCCGGAGGACTACGCACATCTTTTCGAAGACATCAAGAACTTTCCTGCCATGAAGTATGTTGGAATCTTGATAGACGTCCGTGTTTCACTGCATAATTTGTTAGTTTCCACTGACCTTCGAAATTTCTGAAAGTATGCAGATCTCCCTTTACCTCAGACAAAATACCAAAAAGTCATGATTCGACCCCTCCAAAAAGGACTAAACATTCCAATTCCTCGATTTGGTATCGAAGAAGACATGTGTACCCCTGTTGCACCAGAGACAGACCATCCGTTATCACGAATATCTCTTCAGTTAAACAAGCCGCTTCCTTGGTCAGGTTGCTATCACCCCAACTTACAGGATATAAATGTAAGGTTACCCACAGAAAGTAGGGATTACAGTAATGCGTACGAAATGACGGATCGAAGCCTGTGGGAGATGAGAAAGTATTTGGGTCAAGATGCCAAGCGGAGAAAACTTCCACCAGAACCGGAGGTGAGTTTAATTACATGGAGTAAGTGGAAATTCTCGTACTCATTGAAGCTTACTGTCACAGGTACCTGTTGAAGTTTCTTCCACTCATGAGCCAGGACTAGGCTCGCTTCTGGATATGAAGCTTCATGGTCTTGCTCAAAGCCGCCTAGATGAGCAAGCTATTAATTATAGACTTGAAGGAAGTGAAGCAGGTCCAAGCCGAAAGCTTGTAATAGAGGGAATAGATGGCAACAGACGCCTCGAACTTGAAGTTCACCATCCTGCATTTGCCCCAATTATTGATACAATCCGACCTGACTCCGTCGATAATGACTCTGAATTTACACCCGTTGTGAAATTCGATTCAGATATATCAGCTGTGGATGATTTTCCAAATGCCTATACACTTTACGATCATTTGGATGCATTAGAGGCGTAGGTGAATGTTTGAACCTAACTTCCTTGTTCTGATTGGTGTATTACAGACTAGTGAAAAAGTGCAAACAAGGCCCACCTCTAGCACCAGGAATTCGAATTAATGTCACTGCAGCGGCAACAGCAGACATCAACACAAATGAAGTCACCGCAAAAACCAATCACTTGCCAAAGGAGAAGATATTTTCAATGAAGTTGAGAAGGTGCAGTATTTCTTTGGCTGAACCATCATCTTAGCCTCACATTCAACAGGCTAGCTTTGTTTCCTTCGAAGAGGCAAAACCTACTGGATCCCCGTAAGCCTACTAATGAGCTCAAAGTGGCCCAAAGCGATACAAATTCTTTGGACGGTGAAGAGGTTGTCTCGGTCCCGTCCACGCCAAAGCATCTTAAGTCATTGATGAAGTGTGTAATCCCCGATTGAGTCCCTGGTTTCGAACCTGATCTCGCTGTTTCCACAGTGTCATTGCATTTTTCCGACGAAAAAATGGACACGAACATGCTCAGGCCATTGACAGCCAATTCTCGACACCAGCGCATACTACTGTATCCGATGATGATGACTCTCGAGCTCCTGAAGCGCTTGCAAATGCCTCACCTGATGAGGACAATTTATCAACCCATATTGACAAGAACACATCGCAGTTTGGAAAAAGATCTCCTGCTACAAAACAATCACAACAACATGATAAGAGTCCAGGAATAGGAAGAGGGTCTTCTCCCAAATCAATGAAAAATGGTTAGTCTCAGTTTTTGTTTCAAATCTTCTAACGTTGAGCCAAAATCTTCGAGTAGTTCTCAAGAATGTGTTGGGCCTTCGGTGGGGGTTCATGAGGATGCCACTTTGCCACTGATTAGGTTAAATTTTTCCGAGGGATTCGAGATAGCTGTGAATACCTGTACCTTTTATCAGTATTTCACACTTCTATCACGATTTGGGACGTACCCCATTCAATAACAGACATCGAGGTTGTTCATACGAAGGTAGTAATTGCAAAGATCATTGGCGGTGTGATTAAACCTACGTTCAATGAGTTAAGAAATGGCCAGAGCCGGTGGAAGATCAGTGTCTCAGCTGTAAACGGAGGATGTTTCCTTGAAGCCTTTGTGCTGAAAGGTAAGGTCGGAATGCAGCGCCAGTCGTAGTCGTAATCTCAGAACTACCCATCCTTCGTCCCTCACTTTGCACTCCGCAGATGCCATACGTTTCTTGAAGGAAGTAGAAATGTGGCCTGGAGATTCCATCTCAACTTCGCGGTACATCAAAGTTAGTATGTATTTGAACTAGCTATGATACATGACCGTGCTCTTTCCTACTCTTTCAGTGCTCTTTCGCGTATTGAAATTTATGCCTGGACGCAGAGACTGGCTACTCCTGGTGACACCTGGTCACTCTCTGGATGAATTTTGTTTTAAAATTTGACTTTGAGAATGTTCGGTGGGTGTATAATGGGATTGTTAACCATTTGTAAGTAGTGCAAGTTGTAAAGCTCCTTGCAATGACTTCGTAAAAGTTGCCTTTGCAGGGAAAAAGAGCGAGGGCGCGCTTGCTTACTAATACTACAATCCGATTGTTACCGTGTGAATGGTAGACATTCGTTACCTTGTACCAGCCTTGTATTATGACTTTGATGCTCAACTTTTGTTCTTCGATTGGCTTTGTTCTCACTCGCCATAATTACAGTCACCAATGCGAAAGTTTTCATTTTGCTCCTAATTCTACCAAACATGACTTCCGGATTTGATACCAGTTCACTGTTCGTTCTTTTCGAAGGGATGTATATATCTTTCTCTTTCGACATCGAGAAGACACTGGAACTTAATAACTGCTACCCGGTGGACTATGCTCATCTCAAGGAAGAAGTGAAGAATTTTCCGGTCCTAAAATATGTCGGAGTTTTGGTGGATGTACGTGATCCTTCGATCTCCGAGTCGTCGCAAACACTAAATTTCCCAAAAGCACACAGACCTTCCTTTACCTCAACGGAAATACCACAGAGTTGCTATTCGACCCCTTCAGAAAGGACTGAACATCCCCGTTCCCCGATTTGACATCAGGGAAGATATGTGTACTCCAGTGTCACCCGAGACAGACCATCCGCTGGCTCAAACATCCCTTGAGTTAAACAAACCGCTTCCTTGGTCAGGCTGTTACCACCCCAACTTTCAGGACATAGAAGTGAGGTTACCCACAGAATTTAGAGACTACAGGAATGCATATGAACTGACGGATTGGGGACTTTGGCAAATGAGAGATTATCTGGGTGAAGATGTTGAGAGGAGAAAGTTGCCGCTGGACTCGCAAGTGGGTACAACTTACTCGAAAAACCGATATGACAACCTCTTTATGTTACTTACATCATCCTAGGAATCTGTAGAAATATCTTCAGTTCAGCCAGGATCAGGCTCACTGCTTAGCATGAAGCAACACAACCTAGCCCAATCCTACTCTGACTCCGGGCTTGCTATTAGGATCCAAGGAAATGAATTGGGCCCTACGCAAAAGCTTGTTGTTGAGGGTACAGATAGTGACATACCCGAGCTTGAGTTCGACATTCACCATCCTGCATTTGCCCCGATCGTTGAAGCTTCTTGGCCAAACTATGTCGACAATGACGCTGTCTTTACACCGGTTGTGAAGTTCGACTCAGATATCGCAGCTCTGAAAGATTTTCCTAGTGCCTTAGAGTTATGTACTTGTTTGGATGCGCTTGAGGCGTAAGTTGTGCATTCACTCTAAGCCTCGATAAATCTTTCTCAATTTAATCGCCCGTCTGCAAACTAGTGAGGAGGTGTCAACAAGGTCCACCTCTGACCCTCCAGGTTCAAGGATGTATAACTGGAGCGGCGGATCTCAGTACGAATGAAGTTGCTGCAAAAACTAATGATCTGTCAAAGAAGAAGAGATATTCAAGGAAGTTGAAAAGGTGCGTATTACTCACTACATCAGCCACAATTCCTTTTCCCTGATTTCGTATTACAGATTCGCATCGTTTCTTTCGAAGACGCAAACTTTTACAGTGTTTCGTAAGCCTACGAAGGAGCTCAAAACGACCATAAGAGATACGAGAAAATTTATAAATGATGAGGAGTCTTTTCCCAAATCAATGAAGAATAGTACGATCCGATTCATACTTATCATTGCGATATTGAACTTAAATCTTCAAGTAGTTCTAAAGGATAAACTAGGCCTTCGGAATATCGTGCAAGGTTTCTTGAGAATGCCCCTTCACCACTGATCAATGTCCGTAATTCGATTTCACCTGCCTCAAAATATCGTTGGTCTTCCACATTCAGTAGCTGTCAATCTTCGAGAATGAATAGTTCGAGTTTCTCATGACCGCTAATATGATTTGGATACAGTATGATGGAAGGGACGAGGGAAAAGATCAAAGATCCCGCATTCGTTTTACAATTGTTGCAAGCGTATTTTTCTTGTCAGATTAAACCTGGAATATAAACAGTACAGTTTCTCGAAGCCACGTCATCATGAACTTGTGCTCTGTGGACGCGATACGTCGTTTCTTCCAATGCCTAGAGTTTTACAAGTTCTCTTCCGATCCAGCGGTGTCCGACCAACCTGACGCTTGTCCTTTGTCCGTACTTAACCCACCTCAACCTTGTTCTTTTTTCACATTGAATGATGATTAACAGATCAATGTGGGTCCAGCGGGTCGTCAGTGTTACTTGTGCGTTGTCTCGATCCTTGTTCTTCCTTATCTTTATTGTTCTTGATTCTGTTTTCATTATCCCTAAAGGACTCCAATTCCGTACCATCTCTTGCTAATCCTGAACATGTCGAACGCTGGCAAATACGATACCACCTCTCTCTTTGTCCCTTTCGAAGGAATGTACGTGGTATTTTCATTTGATGTGCAAAAAACACTGGAGCTCCATCACTGCGATCCGGAGGACTACACACATATAAGTGAAGAAGTTCACAATTTTCCCCTCCATAAATATGTCGGGATTTTGGTGAATGTACGTGGCTTAATGTTTTCAACGAGTCCTGCCCTACTTATTATAACTGTATCTGTTTGGTTTTGAAGCATGTCCACCTTCCTCTACCCAATCGTAAATATCAGACAGTCTCCATTAGGCCTCTACAAAAAGGCTTGAACATTCCGATTCCTCGATTTGGTATTGAAGAAGACATGTGTACCCCTGTTGCACCAGAGACAGACCATCCGTTATCGCGAATATCTCTTCAGTTAAACAAGCAACTTCCTTGGTCAGGTTGCTATCACCCCAACTTACAGGATTTACGCGTGAGGTTACCTACAGAAGATAGGGATTATAGCAATGCATACGAAATGACAGACCGAAGTCTTGGGCAAATGAGAAATTATCTGGGCGAAGATGCCAGGCGGAGAAAGCTTCCGCCAAAACCGAAGGTAAGATTTACAATCAATTTGATAAGTATTCCTGTTCCCAATCGAAGTATGCATAGATTCTTGCAGACAAATCTTCCACTTCTGAGCAAGGATTGGGCTCTCTCCTTCATATGAAGCGCTACAGCCTTGCTCAACGTTGTCCAGATGAGCTCAACGAGCTTACTGTTAAACTCGAAGGGAGCAAAGCAAATCCGAGTCGAAGGCTCATGATAGAGGGCATTGATGGTGATAGACCCCTTGAAATTGAAGTCCACCACCCTGCCTTTGCCCCGATCATCGATACTATGCGGCCCGACAACGTCAATGGGGATCCCGTGTTTACCCCAGTCGTCAAATTTGATTCAGATATATCAGCGATAGATAATTTTCCAAATGCATGTGAACTTGATGAGCATTTGGATGCATTAGAGGCGTAGGTCCCTTTCAGTTCATCTTTCTTTGCCTAATTTATACATTACAGACTAGTGAAGAAGTGTCAACAAGGTCCCCCTCTGGCGCCTGAAATTCAAAGCAATATCACTTCGGCGGCGGCAGAATTCAACATAAACGAAGTTACTGAAGAAACCAACCACTGGTCGAAGGAGACAACATTGTCGACGAGGATGAGAAGGTGCGGTGTCACTTGATATTGACCACTACTTGAGCCTGATATCTTAATGTCAGACTAGTGTTCTTTCATTCAAAGAAGCAAATCTCACGTCGTCAGCCTACTCATGAGCTCAAAGTGGTCGAAAGCAATACAAATATTCTAAATGGTGAGGAGGATGTCTCTGTTCCCTCCAAGCCAAAGCATCTTAAGCCATTGACGAAGTGTGTGACATCCCTCATCGAGTTTCTACTTTTAAACCTGATCTTGCTCTGCTTCTACAGTGTCATTGCGTTTTTCCAATGAAAAAATGGACATGAAGGTAGATAGATAGATAGATAAAGGTGCTCAGGCCATCGGCAGCCAACCCTTGACATCGGTTCAAAGTAAAACTTTACCAAATGATGATGAGTCTTCTCCTAAATCAATGAAATACAGTTAGTCTGAATTTATGAAATTTTCTAACATTGAACAACAACCTCGGGTAGTTCTCAAGAACGCATTGAGCTTTCGGAAGACTGGGCAGGGTTTTATGAGGATGCCACTTCGCCACTTATTTATTTTTACTTTTGCAAGGGGTATATATATTGATATCATACTCGTCTCCTACTCGCACCAAATCCGTATCTAGATTATTCATGTAGCAGCAGGTAGTAGCTTTGAACCTTGCCACTAAGTCAGATATTCTGTATTACTTGTGCAGCGAGTTTGATTAGAGCTTTAAGTAGTGAAATCATATTGTAGTATATTTGAGGCTACTGGCAGAAAGCAGGGATTACATCACCAAGGATGGGTGGTTCAAGGAGCCTGACCAAAACCTCGGAAGCCTCCTAATGAGCTCAAAGTGACTATAAGCCATCAACTGACAACAACCAGTCCTTGACATCAGCGCCTGCCAAAGATGCAATACGGGGATCAGGGCCGTATGAGGAATTTCCAGGAGTACCTACAAATGCCTCAAGCGATAAGCAAAGTTTATCGACACGCATTATCAAAAACATCTCAGAGACTCGGAAACATCTGTTACGAAAAAAAACCCAACGACCCCTTCAGAACATGGAAGAAAGACCTCTCCCAAAAGCAGTCAGCTAAATTCATATTTCGCACCCTCTGTCGTTGAGCCAGACAACTTCTGTGTAGTGCTGAAGAAGATACTGAACCCTCAGAAGACTGGACAAGGTTTCTTGAGAATGCCACTTCGCCTCCCGTTATTCCGGGGAACATTTGAGTCAAGATTATACTCGTCTGTTACATTCGAGTCATGGCTCTCGATCTTAACATCCGGAGAGATGAACGGATTCAGGATTATTGACGGCTAAGGTGTAAGATGCAGGAAGGAGGGAATAGACGAAAGTGTTTGCATGATTTTTTACACTGTTGTTTGGTTTATATATCTCGTTCCTATGTAGTAGGTGGAAGCCTTCACATAAATAACTTTTCCATCTCTGAAATTTAGATGAGAATCAGCATTACAGAATGGCACGACCTCCGTGCCCACTCTATGCAGTAAAGGTGGTCCCAATCGCACCAAATTTGATGTTAGAATATATGACTTGAGCATTTGGAGATTGAGCTTCCACAGTAGCAGGAACCCCAGATGAAACAGCGCAGGAGCCGCGAGCAACTCCTGGCTTAGTACCTCCGTTCGTGGGGAAATCACTGTCAAGCCAGAGCATATTCACGGCGTAGTCGTCCCAGAGGCTGAGCACGAGCACCATACCAGCGGACATAGCTTTTCCCATTCTGCTCAAGCCGCCTTTGGAATCAAAGGTGTCAGTATCACCAAAAGCAACTTTCTGCTGTTCGCAGAAGGTGGCGTCAATTTCATTTGTGGCGGTAATTCCTGGAATATTCGTCTCCGAGTTTTGAATGACCTTTCCATTTTGAACATAGAGACGACGGATTGCAGAAAGAGTGCCAGTACTCTGGTTGTTCGAGGAAACGAATTGCGTGACAACAGTGAATGGCTTTGTGGTGTCGACAGTCTGGCCTGGACCATAGAAGGTTGTGTCTCCGAGGCGGAATGAGTTGAAGTCACAGCCCGCCTGGTCACAAACACCTGCAGTCGAGTTGGGGGAAGAACATGTAGAGCCTGTGCACGCTGTTTGTTCTGTAATGGTGCAAGGATGAGGAGTTACAGCAGCGGACATCGAGTTCGCTTCCCAGACCTAAACGGGGTTCGCGCGTGAGCAAAAGGAACAGCGTTGAGAAAATCGGGAAGACCCACGTCCATCTCAGCACAGCAAGAGCCAGTATTTCCAGTTCCAGTGTTAGGATTGTTGGTAGATGGAGTCCAGTCAACGATATTGGACTACCCCGAGGAGGTGAGCTCGCAGTAGAAAACGCCGACACACACTTACCAGGCCGTCGATGAACTTAATATCGTGTGGACATTTGGAGTCGCAGTAGCCGGTTCCATACTGAGCACCAGCTTTGTTAGTAGAGAATCGGGCCTACAAGGTCAAGTCAGGAGATGCAAAGATATACGTTGGTCCTCGCTAGCTCACCATACCACCGTCTGCATCCATCTGTGAGAAATAAAGGGCACCGTTCAAGCCACAGGGGAGCTGAGAAACATCCACATCAAAACTGAACTCTTGATTGACCAACTTGAATGTCTGATATTCGGTTTTGCTTCCCGGAGCCATCAAGTACAAGCGAGAGCCAACATTCTTCTGTTGAGAAGTAGTCACGAATTTGAGAGTGAGAGAGTCGCCATTGGTCGTGACACCATATGTTCCTGCCGAGGTATGTCAAAGGCATCGAGGGTTTGCAATCAGAACCATTTACCTTGGTAGTCAGCACCATCGAGGGCACAGTTATTAGCACAAGTGGTGGGATCTTTCGGAGAGTCAGCGAAGTTGGAACACCAGCATAGAAAACAAATGACCTGGGCAGAGAGCAGTGTCCCAAGTGTTGCCCTTAGTCGAACTCGATGTCTGATGTAGGTAACGCCAGTTCCCATCCAGGACAACTGACGATGATTGCGTCGTGCAGCCCGAAGACGTACATTCCTGCCAGGTTAAAGGTGGATGATTCTCAGCAAGAAGTGCCCCTACATCTAGTCAGCAGAGGCTCGGTAAGGAATAACATGAACGAGTTCAGTACCAATCTGTTGGCCATAGGCAATGGCGAAGGCTATGCAAGTCAACAGAGCTGTAGAGCGAAACATGACTGCCTAGACAGATTTTCGAAGGGACAATGGAGACCGCATGCGGCAGTACCCATTTTATAGGCATCGGATCCACAGCAGGTCAAAGCTTTCGCGGATATTTTGTGGGTGTTGATCTTTGAGTGAGTAGCTATTAATCCGCGCATTATCCGTCACTTTGTCTTGGGGTCCCTGTGTTGAGAGCTTTGGCATGCACGTCTTGCTGAGACGAAAGTCTGAGATGTGCTCACGACAAGGATATTACGCCTTCTCGTGAATATTTCGCAGCTTGAAGTGAAGGAAAAGGTCTACATTCTGACGAACATCTGTCCAAACGGCAAAAAACGGACCTTCACCGATACTTTGAGTAGTTGTAACGTATAGTTGTCTATCTCGAGGATCAAAAAAAGTGTCCGTATGTGGAATTGACTTCTGACGGGTGTGCTTCGTGAGGTGCATTCTATAATTCATGGAACAGACAGGCACCAGAGGTATTAATAATGCATGCGTATACTGAGGGACATGATCAGCTCACTTGACATGGCCATCCATCTACAGATGCTGGATAGTCACATAGGAGTTCCTTGCACTGTCGCGGTTTGGTCTTGGCAAAAGTGCATGAAGAGGGGTGAGAGAAAAGGCCAGGAGAGTCCATCGAAAAACAACCCGGACCCTGCGTTATACACATCTGTAGAAGAGAGATCGTTCGACGAGTTTCCCCAAGTTATTCGACACGGGCCGCCTATGGAACGTGGGCCAAGTGACCTAGCAGGAGGAAGCTCCGTGTCACGGTGGGTGGTCAGCAAGCCTGATAGTGTGAAATGGTCAGGAGGATAGGAGAGACAGTATTTCAAGAACGCATTTCAAAAGCGCTGAGTACTAAGACGCGTATAATCCGTCAGGTACATAGATGATTTCAACGTGGAATCAAATGGGAGTGAATAATGTTCTTGAGGATTCTGAATTCGATTGAACGCTCAATGTGTCGTTTAAAACGTATTTCTCGCGAGCAAATTTTCGACTATTCCTGTGATGAGCGCTCTACGAGGGTCGTCGAAAACGCGTTAACCAAACTTCACACGCTCCGAGCTAGCGCTCGTTCGACCATCTTTGCTTGATTCATCCAAAAAAAACCAGCTGTCCCGGAGAAAAGGTTGCCAAAATATAGTCCATCCATCCAGTCCTCAATAGCTCATCGCGTCAATTTGCAGGCCTCCTCATCACCTTCTGATTAAGCCCAAAGTCCTTCAAATTCTTGCACAGAGCCCCAAGTGAAATAGGCTTGTCGTGAAAAATGGAAATCCATTCAGGCTATCTCGTCCAATTACAGAGATGGATCCTAGGGAGATTCTGACGTCTTCCTCGAACAGCATAGCGAGGCATACCATGCCCTTCGGTATCATAGTTTTCTTGCTGAAACTCTTGACAACCTCTGTGATGTCCCCATCCTTTTCAAGCAGTTGTAATGCTCGTTGCCTCAAATCATCACTAATTCGATGATAAGCCATTGACCAGCGGCGAGAGAGAAAGGCAAAGTCTATTTTCTGTATTATTTTACGATTTTACGATTTTACGATTTTACGGATTGGGCTCAATGGGTCGTGTGACAAGAATTTCCGAAACGTCTGGAATATCAAATTTCTTTTCATTTTCGAGGACAAATCGTCAGAAAGCCCAAGTACATCCAGTGAATTCGTCTCAAAGTTTCCTGTCTTTCGCAATCAATAATGATCACTACTTCAAATGGGCAGAGCACAAACCTAATTTGTAACACGTTACACAACGAAGTAACACAACGAAGCACCAACACAATTATCTCGCTCCTCCATTTCTAATCAGACCAATCCTTGCAGCCAGCTGCTTCGTCTGCCTTTTTTGCTTACGCAGACCTAAAATGTAGCCAAATTTCAAGATATGGGTAATCTTGAGGGTTCTGCAGGGGGTGACCCAATGGTTCTATCAAAGACAAATACTGGGTTGTATGCCAAAAAAATAATCACTCAAAAACTGGGTGAGTTACTTTACTCGTGCCTATGCACATTGTAGCACATTGTGCGCCATAACCCCTCAAAAAAATTTCCCTCAAAACAACTTGGCTGGTAGTCGAGTGAGACCATTGACATGAGGGCTCATCATGATAATATTTCTGTTGGAAGTATACAATGTAGAGACACTTTGGCCCTGCTGTTCCCTTGTGGGACCCCGTCGTCGACGGTATCTATCCATCTATCTATGCGCCCTGAATGGTGCGCCAATTTCCTATTCTAAGGACCGTATTCATGATCGCAGATGTGTGCTTCACAGAATTTGGGGCGAGTAATTGGAGTGTAATTGGTCCCATGAAAAGAACAAGAAGCATGGCCTAATCTACCAGTCAACACTGCCCTATGATCTATCCTGCCTAATCATCCTCATAACGGTTCTTCACTCGAACAAAAAGGAAATTGAGATCTGCAGGCACACTTTGAAAAGTTGCTTTATTTCAAAGGTCCCACAGCTCATCATCCCTCACGAGTCACCGCGCACAACCATATTAGAGGATTCACCCACCGCAGCGCGCCCTATACGCGCGGCATTTTTAACCTACAATTTACTAGTACCAAGAACGGTGTGGTCCACGGCAGTGGAGCCTACTATGAGGATGATCAGGCATGATACTCATAGGGCAGTAGACAGAACGATCGAAAGCAATACGAAATCAAAAAGACTTGAGCTTGATGACTCCGATTATCTCCGACTCAGAAGACCAAGAAATTCCTGGAAAGTCAGGCTACTACAGTATGTTCTTCGATTTTTCAACCCCAAAAATATATTTCTCGGAGACCCTGGCTCGCTACCTTTCACATGTATGGAGGCAGTGGGTCCGGCTGTTCCCTTGTGAGCATCTTCGGACGGAGCCACGTATCTATCCATCTATCTACATCTGATCATTGATTATCATTATCATGACACCATGACATTACAGTGACATTATTCGCGAAGCAATCCGTTCTAGAAGATTTTGATTTTTAGTAGTATGGCAGAAGCGTATAAAAGTGTGATAAGTTCGAGTAGTTCTACTTCATCTGCTCTCACCTGCTGGACCAGTCGAGCGACAACTATTTGCAGGCAAAGAATAACCTTATCGCTTCACTCTAAAAACTTTCCATCTCGAATCTTCTTCTTCGCTACTCTCCTTCGACATTTTCATCATGCGTCTCGCGCCTGCTTTTATCGTGGCTAGTATTGCCCTGTTTACTGTCGTGCATGCAGCGCCTCACGCCGTTAGTGTTTATCTTGACGTGTCGTCGTTCTTCTACTCACCGTCTTTTTTTTCTCAGGCTACCAGACAAACTACGACCTCACCGGAAGAGCCTCTGGCATCACTGCAAACTCGAAAAGCAAAACCTAAGCCAGGACCGAAACCCCCAGTTCCACGGCCATCACCAGGATCCCAGAGGCATCCGTGAAAAATTGGGTGTTTTCGGTACTATGGATCTTTTTCGATTTGTTAGCAAATGTGTCAGGGTATGCAGCCATAACTACTTATATGTTCCCGCTCACCATTCCATTCACAGAGTCATTAGCACTTCCCTTTTCATTTATGTTCATCTCTTCATGGTTATCTAGACTTTAAATTAAACCTTCCTTTGATTCATTAGGCCTGCAATGGTCCTGACGCAGCGAAGATGTTATCGCAAATATTCGGTGGTCTATAAGCTTGCAGGTAGCACTGTGAAATTGTGATTTTACTCGCCCGTGAAAGTACAAAGATTTACCGTCCATGCATACATATTCTCCCGAAACGATATTTATCCGGCAGCTGGCCGAACATAGAGCAACGCCAAGCCTGCGCACAAATATGGCTTCTATGTTATGAATTCTCATTCCTCACAAAAGATGGGTATGAAGATTCGAAATTACGTTCTTGGATGGAGAGCACCATGACGCGGTCGTCCTTGATATATACGTACACCGACGACTTCTTGTCATTAAAAGTAGCTTGGTCACCTTCGTTAATGAATCGAGCTTGGCTAAAGAACATGGAATATAAAATTTCTTCTCATTTGGAGACCAATGTTCACAAAGTCCAAGTACATCCACGGCGGAGTCGCCTCAAAATTTCCTGTCCTTCGCAATTAATAATGATCACTATTTCAAATGGGCAGAGCACAAACCCGATTTGCAACACAACGAAAGCGCCAACATGATTATCTCGCTCCCCCATTTCTCATTAGACTTATTCTCGCAGCCAGCTTCATCGTTTGCAGCGCATGTCGTCCGTAACCCTAATATATATCACTAACATCGCACCAACAGCAGAAAGCACATTACATGCAATGGATTCGTACCAATCGGCTCGTTCGCGAGAGATGATACGCCCGCAGAATTCCCAGGCGGGTGTCTCACCGATTATAGCTGAAACGCGCGATGAAGGGTGGGAAGGAGTTGTACGTACTGGGATTGTGTTGCCGGTCTGGTGGAGGAAGACGCGGTCGTTAGAAGAATCGAGAGCCCTTGTGATAGAAAGACGAGGAGAATGAAGATGAAGACGCATTATGGCAATGCATCAATCACCGGTTGCCGAATGGTTGACAGAAAGGTTTATCAAGCTGTTGTAGTATGATCTTCGTGAATTATACCGCAAGAACACGAAGGTTAACACCTCATCTGGAGGGCAAGGTTCGCATTCACCAAATGGAAAGCATATCAGCTCTCGGTGGGTGCTATTCTGAGGGCCCGTGTCAGCGTCGATACTCGCAGCAACCGTGAGGAAAAGAGTCCAAGATAGTTGAAAGACTCATTGGCTAACCAGAGAATACTACTTACTCCGCTCCTTACATGTATATCACCGTATTCGCTGCCAGCGTCGACAAAAGGCGCATCCGAAGACCATCAAAGTTGACCGTGGTGGTTGAAGAGAAAATCGTGGGATTTCGTGACACTGACAATTCACTCTTTCAATTTGGATTCCGCTTTCAAGTTCAACTTTAGCATCGAAGCGTTCTTCCATCAACCTCAATATTTCACTTCGATATGTCCAGAAAAGGAGTCCTGGTCGAAGATTACGACGACGACACATACCTTCCTGTACCTGCTCGTTCACAACAAAATGTTTACAGTGTACACTGGCAGTACTATGTACATACAAGTTCCAATTTCCTTCATTGTTCCTTGTTTCCCTCAATTTGATACAAATATTCCAGGTAGTTGTTTTCTATGCCAAACGTCCTATAATGTTTATCATTCCAGCTTCCGCAACAGGGGCTCACATTCTAGGGAAGCGAGAGGAACAACGGAATCAACTTGGTGACGTTGGGGGTCCCAACGCCTAATTCAAACAGAGCCTCAGTAACCAGTCCTAAGTTCCAGTCATTAGTTATACGCACCTGTAACAGGATCCCAGCCGTCCGTACTGGAGATAAGAGCAGAGCAAGGTTTTAATGCACACTACCCAACTGGAATTGTCAATACTGCTCACGCGGTGAACCCTACTGTGTCTACGAAGAGGAGAAGAATTCAGAGCATGATGGGCAGGCTTAGTGTAATAATCACTTACTGCAGCCTTGATTTGTCCCCATCGTAATATCATTGAACGCGTCCTGGAATTGATCAGAGTAAATCTGCAGGATAGCGGGTCTTCAGAACGATCTTTTTTTTGCGGAAAGAAACGTACAGCGGGGTTGATGAATCCAACAGGACCTTTTCCAGCAGCAAGTCGAGCGTCGTTAACCATTGTAATGAACGATCCCACAACAGGTGAGGAACAGGATGTTCCGAATACCAGCTCGAATTCCCCGTCAATACCTAGATACGTCACGTTGATTTCAAAAAACCTGGGATGGTTTCTCTTGGATCGTAACTCACCTATAACGTAGTTGGCACTATGATAGTAGACAGAGGCCTCTTTAGAAAAAAGCAAAAAGAGACGAAAATTTCGAAAAGACACATACCCATTTGCTGCCAAATCTGGGAAAGCACGGGACTTTAGAGGGGAGGGAGGGTATGAGGTATCGTGAGTTGGGGGTTTCTCGAAGAAAGAAGAGTTACACACGGTCCCAGAATTATTAAACTGAGCAGAAGTATACGGAGGCGGGTGATTCGTCAAAAACGACGAGACGGCAGTTTGTTGATAGTCAGGGATCCTGGGGGAGGGAAAAAAGGAACAGTATCCAGCATTAGCCAATGGTCACTGTGTCAAAAAAGTACACTTGGACTAACGCGAAAATATTCGAGAACCCTCCTCCAGAAAAGATAACCTGTTCACATGCGCCTTCTGGATCAAGCACGGTCGATCCTGGGTTGACTTGCGTCGCTCCTGCTGCGGTGACGAATGGACAAGTAGCCTGAGAGTGAGAGAAAAAGCACCGACTTAGTACGGAGAAATGCAGATATAGCACACGAATCAGTGCAAGTGTGAACTTACCGGGAAATCAGGATTGAACATGGACCCATCCGCCACGGGCTGTCCTACGAAAACAAAGCCGCACGGAGGTTAAAAAGCCTTGCACGCGGGGTACAGATAAGACCCATGTTGCAGATATCCATACCTTGAGAGTTGAGACACACGCCTCCATTCCCCGCTACGCCGTTATCTCCACTAGAATACAGGATGGTCGTACCCATGAGACCTAGTTTCCCATATTCGTTACATTGACGCGTGGCTGAGAAGGCGGTGATTGTTGATTCGTCTTGGCCGTAGGAGGTTGAGACGACGAAAGGGGGTGCGAGGATTCCACAGGATTCTGGGCCTGGTGATACATTGTACGTGGGTAAATTAGGGGTGGATCGAAAAGGGAAACCAAATTACCTTTGAATCCTCCAGGCAGTGGATCAGGGTAAATACCATCCTGGTAATACGCAGAAAATCACGATCTGAAAGTTTGTTAGGGAAGGGGGGGTTGGACACCCACCTGTGTAGGATCATCACCGCCTTCGAATGTACAAAACGACCCATCAACAGCGTCTAGCCAGTTATCGAATCCAGCACCTATTAGAGTTGTCTTGATAAACGCACACATCTCTCTCAGAAAAAACTTACCCTCGACAAGGTCCCCCGTTTGCAGCAGAGTGACCGTTTGCGGGTTCACAAGAGACATACCATATTCCAAGTCCAGGTCCGATTCACCGTTGAAATCGAAGCTTTGGTTGGTAGTTTGAACGACGGCTAGTAGTAAGCAATGTTTTATAAGAGCCTGAGTGAAAGGTATGGGAAAGAGTCAGAAATACTACCTCCGTCGATGAGTACAGTCTTGGGACGAACGCCGACCAAACTCGGAGAGAAATTACTGACAAAAGCGTATGCATGTGTAAGCTCAACACAACGAGCTCATTACATCAACACTCACGAGAAGAACAAATCCAAATCACCAGCCAAAAACGCCTGGGGGGTGAATTCCACTATATAGCAACAAAGAAAGAAAGAGAGAGAAGCGGTTAATTAATCCGATTCTTCCCAAAAGAATCATAATAATCCCACTCACGTATCCCATACGAATTCGTATCCGTGGAAACAGGATTAAAATCCGGCACATCATACAACGCCTTCAAACAATCCAACGTGATCATTTTATCGCAGTTCTCCAAACTCGGTGGAACGGGGGAGGCATCTGGGCTTTTCTTTGGCCCTACAGTGGATACACCGGGTTTTCCGAGGTTCGCCCCAGTGGCAGCGCGTTTGAATTTCGTGGTGGTTTTTGGAGAAGGGCGATGGTTGAAATGAACAGTGGGTTTGATGAGGTCGATATGTTTGCGTAGGTCGGCTGGCACGGAGTAGGTTTCGCAGCCTGTAGTGGGAAGGGAATTATATCAGTCTAACCCGAGAAACTCTATCTGATATAACGGCTACCCACTAATCTGCTCTTCTCCCGTCTCAACATGCTTATACACATGATACTCCGTCCCCAACAACCTCTCCACCTCCTCCACACTCGCCATGACCTCTACCCACCCCTTATTCGCGCTCGTCCGGATCTTCTCTCTCTCAAACCCAAACTCCCTCAACCACCCCACCACGCTGTCCACACTTTCCGCTTTCGGTTTGAACGTGTCCACGACCTGCTGCGGCGTCCAGTGTTTTCCGTAGTCCGGGGAATCGGGGTGGGAAACAGCCATGAGGAGGTCCGAGATCTTGTCGATGTTTTGCTGCGTCAGCCCGATGCGGAGAGGGAGGATTTTGGCCGGGGAGGGTTTGTGGGAGAGGAACCAGTCGAGAGGGTCCGCGGCGCGTTTTTCGTGCACGACATGGGGCGCAGAACCGGTACTACTACCAATTGTGGACGAGGGTGCAGAGACGCAAGAAGGAGCAAGGGTTGTTGCTAGTCCCAAGACGAGAAAGGCCAAAGGGAGATGCATAGTATTTGCAGTTTGAGAAGAGGGAGGTTACCACTGAAGCGGTAAAATCCTAATACTCAAAGAATACAAAAAAAACTCTCGAACCCATACGGTGGGTTCATTTAATACCATCCGCGAGTTCTAAATTAAGTTTAACCCGATTCGACGACAAAGGCCCAACAGTCTGATTCAAGTGTTAGTAAGGCGGATGGGGTGGGTGAAGGGGGTTCTAGTAAGTAAGTGAGAATTCGAAGCATTACTATCATCGCCTTCATGCATATGGATTACCTCGCTTTGAACCTTATGGTACCACACTAATAGGGCTACACACGGTGGGATTTGGTGAATTTTCCGAAACTTTTGGATAAGCCACTGAGAGTTGTAAAAATAAAATCAGCCTCTGACCGCCGATTTGGGACCCCTTGAGCCTGGAGCGCTTGGTGCATTGAATGAGTCTTGAGCACAGAGGTCGTAGTTGATCGGATGAGCTTTCGAGGTCGGTGACACTGGATCTATAAATACAGTCAGCGATAGCGAAAAGTATGAATAACAATTCCCCTCCCCAAGTTCGTCTTGACACGGTCCATTTTAGGCGGTTTGCGTAGTTCCATCCATACTTACGTGGTTGGGACAGTAAATCAGAACCTCAGAAGACCTCCGAGTCAGTTAGAATTTCGGGAATCAAATACATACTTACGCTTCTTCGAACTAGCCCGAACGGCGTCCGGGGAAAGTCAGTGGGAGTCGGGGAGTATTCAGGTGAGAGGATTCAGGAAGTTACCCAATTGTTCCTAGTACAAAGTCAGTACTGTCTTTTTCAGCGACTGTTCATCATGATTCGGATAACAAGGAGCCCGCCCGGGCCATAGCAAACAACCAATATACTTACTTGTCATGAAAATAAAGTTAGAAAGCACCTAGACAGAACCATCCATGTATTGCCATGTATTGTGTATTTGGTCGTAAGCAGAGCCGCACAGAACTCACCTCCGTGCCCGTTCTTTTTTTATCTGTGCCTTCTGCTAACACACGACGACGACGGATTCGCGGTGGGGGTGGAATCAATCGACATGTCGGTCAATCATTGAACGATTGTTGACGTTGAAGACATGACAAAGCGGGACTGATGGCTAGTAACTGAAAGCGATACTAGAAGAGCTTGCTTTGAAGTCCACCATGTGTGTGTGTCGAATCCCAATCCCACCATGTGCGTCCAAGTTCAAATGAGTATGTAGGGCAATATCAGATGAGTATCGCATGAAGGCCTTTCTTTCCAATATCAACCTTGATCCTCGAATAATTTTCTGATTTCACGAGAAAAACTTCCGGCCCGTGGCTATTGATTGTGTAACTGAAATTATGAGTTAGTCGAAGTTGCCCGATACAGCAGCGGCTAATAGTCTTTCTTTCTTGTTCATTTCCAGAGAGCCGTGGATTCCTGGACGGGGCCCCCGGTCATTAGAAGTTGGAGCAACTTGAAGGAAAGTGTAGTTGAGCCCTAACCTTTCAGCGCGTTCCGTAAACCTGCGAGGTCGGGATTGGGACGATCACATGCAGGATAACCCATGGGAGATAGGACTTGTACTATTTCGACCAACTGTCCACGTCACTGGTCCAAAAATGAACAATTTCGGGATAATGTCCCTTTGATGTGGGTGGCAGCTATAGTTGGACTGTTCATTAGGGGATGATGGAGAGAGATGGAGAGTTCCATTTTCACGCAGGAAATGAAGGGGATCAAGGTTGGGATGGCATTGTTGGAGACCAAAAGTATGTGAGTATCAAGGGTCTGTTACAGAGTCGAGGCCGCTGCGAAGAAACGGGGCAGAAGAGACTGGATTGGCGCTGGGAACCGCGAGCGCGCTCAAGATATCAGACGATGGCAAGGCCTGGCAAAGGTGAAATAAAGATACAAAAAAAGACACAAAAGCATTCTGTCGTTGTTGAACATACCAATTACTAGAAACCGTTAATATATATATGTTATCGCATACTTATTGATGCACAGAATTTCAAACCGAGTCAACTGTAGTAGGAGTACCCTCCAACCTCTCCTCCAAACCCCTGCCCAAGCCCTCCCTCTGCCACTCCCCGCCGAGTAGATCATCCAGAAAGACCGCCGAGGCTCTATTACTCCTACTCCTACTCGCACTGCCACTGCCCGGCGTAGAGGGTCTCTGATATGCCAAACTCGGACTGCGACTGGACGAAGTGTGGTCGTACCCGAACCCGAGGGGAGTGGGAGTGGAGAGTGGAGAGGATGGAGGGGATGTGGATATGGGAGGGTGGTTCGGATGAGTGGGATGTGTATGCGCCAATCCCTCGAGCGCATTCCCCACAGTGGCGATATGCGGTGGCTCGTTCGCTGCAGCAGTAAGCGTTGAAAGGGGCAGACTCAAAGTAGGTGTAGAGGTGAGCAGATCAGAGTAGGAGACGAATGAGAGACGTTTCGTGGACAGAGTGTGTGGAGGGGAGTGTGAATGTGGGGAGAACCAGGGATAGTCGGGGACTGTATCTCGTTTTGTGGTTAGGGGTTCGTCGGAGGATGCGTCGTCGTCGGGAGATGTAGCAGCGATCGTCGTCGGCGGCGACTTGCTCGGTGAGCTCAACGACGTCGCTATCGTCGGTCTAGGCGGAGACGTCGACACGGCACCTGCTCCAGACACACCCAACAACAAACTCCCTTGTCCTAGTGGACTTGGACTAGGACTCCTACTTCCCATCGACCTCGGACTCGCCCACCCACTGCCAGACGTTGTCACTGATTCGATAACCAACACATTATCGCCTTTTCCCGCAGCCAGGATCTCCGCAGCGCTATCGAGAACAGAAGGAACATTTTGGTCCAATGTCTCTGTGGTGTGCCCGCGTGCGATGTGATGTGGATTTGGGCGGGTGGCATTCGTCGTACTCGTCGTCGTCGTCGTTGGCGCCTCAATATCCCGCTCGAAAATCGCGGACGACGAGGAATGCACGCTGGTCGGTGAGCTGGGTATCGAGCTTGAGCCTAGAGGCGAACCCAAGCCTAGTCCTAATCCGTAATGCTGGGAGAGACGACCGCGGGTGGTGGATGTTGGTGAGTTTGAGCTTGGTGACATTGTAGTTGCTGGTGAAAGCGCTCCAGAGGATGTCACATGTCGCAGGTCCGGTACTGAGACTTTTGTACTAGCTGTTGTTTCCATGATAGTTGAGGTTACACCGTGAGCGCTTTCTGGCTGCCAGTGGTGGTGAGATCATCTTCCCACACCCCGTCGTCGCCCAATTGAATTTTATTATTGCCGAACCTTTAGGTTTGGCTCTTTACAAGAATGCGATGTGCATGTTCTTTTCAAACCATTCTCACGGTGCCATTTCGGGAACACCTAACCCAGGTTTACTTTCCGTCGACGTGTCCAATTTCTGTCTTGCTTTCTCTTAAACTCTTACACCTCTATCTATCCGCACTTCGCGAAAAAATGTTCAACGTCTGGCAGTCTTCTCCTCAGACTCAAGCACCTCCCTACCCCGAAAAAACTTCATCTCTGGTTTGTCGTTATACCTTTATCCCAGCCCGGCCCTCTTACTACATCCTTCCTATCCAGAACTCGAACAACCTTCAATCTTACACAAACGTGTTATGTTTCAATGATGCCGGGTCTGCTCCGGTGCGCTCCTATCCTTACTTCTCATTTTACTCCTCTGATAATAATACCAGGACATTTCTTTCTCTAAGCATGTCTCCGTCCATGATGATGCTAACGACAATGATAACGACAATGATAACGATAACGATATTGAACCTACGAACCATCATCCTACTTCTCCCTCCATACATACTGCCTCTGCACCCATGTATTCTTGCTCCGATTTTACATTCATTTCCTCTATTCAAAAACAAACTGTTGTCAGATATCTCTTGCAACGTAAATCTTTCAGTATTCATGATCTCCGTAAACTTGCCACGCTCCATGTTGGTATGTCCACTCGTTGTTCCGATAACAAGCCAAAGAATACATTCCAGATGCGCAATGACTTCTATCACCACTCGTGTACTGCTGTCTGCTTAATTCGACGTGAACATGCCATACAAGCTTCTGTGTCCGCAGTCACTGATCTTTCCCAAATTGACTTTCTGTCTTCTGCAAAGGCTTTGAAGCTTCGAAACTATGAACACTCGCCGTCTTTGAGCTCACGAAAACGCAAATATAATACTCAACCTGCCTCTCCCCGCAAGAAAAAAAAGTACGATGATGCTTCGGCACAAGTACCCGTTCCTCTTATTGAGGAGGTGTACCCTAATGATGACACCGAATGGCTGGATATTCTGCCTTGGGAAGAAAAGCTCGAGATTATCAAAGAAGCTTCTAATGCTGGTAGCAACTCCTGCATGTATCGTTATGAATGTTCATTCTGTGGAAGGCTGGAAGCTGCTGTGGGAGCATCTCTTATTCCATGCACTGAGCTTGACATTTCAATTTTAGAATCCGCAACAGAGGAAGTCCGTCTCAAGTCAAACCAACCACACATTCAGTGCTTTAGGCCTGAATCTGTTCAAGATGGCTGTTACTGTGTATGTACATTTTGCAAGAAGGATATCAGATACACCCAAGATGATCATTGTCATCGTCGGCGTTCATTTCAAGGTATTCCACTTCGTAGTTATGCTAATGGTCTCTGGACAGGCACACTTCCCTTACCTTTACAGGACCTAACTTTCCTTGAGGAGCAATGTATTGCGCGTGCTCGTGCTACAAAATGTATGTTCAAACTAGAAACTGGTCCAACTGGGCAGTATGCATCACGAGGAAACGTATGTATTTTCCCGCAGGATCCCAGTCCTTTGACAACTTGTCTCCCTCCGCCATTGTCTCAACTGCATGATGAAATTTGTGTTATTCTTGTTGGCTCTCCCGATGCTGAAGTAACTGTTGAAACTCTTTCTAGATCACCTCTTCTTGTACGTCGCTCTCGCATAATTGAGGCACTTCGATGGCTCATACAAAATAATCCACTTTATGCTGACCTGAACGTTGGTATTATTGAGTCTAATGCTGCTCAGTATCCCGAAAATGGTATTCCAATTCCAGTTGAGGCCATTATCCGTGTTGCTAGTAATTCCGAGGGTGCTTCATACACACAGCAAGCTCATGCGGAACACTTCAATGAGAATGTATCACCCTTAGGTATGCCATCATCTACTGTGGTGGATGCTGATCATGCAGATTCTACTTATAAAATGCGAAAACTCAGTGCACTACACAGACTTAAAACGGGTAGTCAGTCATTCATTAAATATCCATCAGGCTCAATCCCATTATCCACAAGACATAGTCCAAATACGTATGCATATTTATGGCCTACTCTTTTTCCATATGGTGTTGGGATGATGGAAAATGACAATGTCCGATCAAATGACTTATTTAACTTTAAGGAAGTCAAAATGAGAACTCATATTGCTCATCTACTTCGAAGTGGTCCAAATCGGCGTTTTCAGACTCACTTATCATTTATGTTTGTTGTGAACAATATTCTTTTGCGAAGGGAAACCTCTTACAATGCAAAATTGGCTGTCAAAAAATCCTGGTTTCCCCGAGTTAATGCATTACTTGACAGAATATCAGATTCAACTATTGAGGAATATACAAGAAAACTCAAATCAAATCCTTTTGCTCGTGCTGAGACTGAAGGTGAGAAAGCTGCTGCAAAGCTTATTCAATATGTTAATGATGTTGCGGAGCATGTACCAGGATCTATGTCTGAAATTCAGCATATGCGTGAAGATATGTACTCTATTGTCAACACTGATGGTCTTCCACATATTTTTCTCACTTTGAATCCTTCAGATACTAACAATCCAATTGCACAAGTACTGGCAGGACGGAACATCAATCTTGACACATTCTTCCATGATTTGAGTCCAAATTCTGAAAGTCTCGAAAGGTCACTGTTCATAACTCAGAATCCCGTTGCAGCAACTGAATTTTTTCATGCATCAATCAGAAACCTACTCAATATTCTGCTGGGGTGCCAACGTGAAAACAGGAAAGGCATTTTTGGTAAAGTTTCTGTATATTATGGGGTAGTTGAGGCACAAGGGAGGGGATCCCTTCATATACACCTCCTCATCTGGCTCGAAAATGGCATGTCACCAATAGAAATAAAGCAAAGGTGTGATTCTTCACCTGTGTTTGCAAGTAAATTGATTGCATGGTACAATGATGTATTTTCACAGAATATGCCAGAGAATACACATCCATATATCCGAACCGAAGGTATGTACAAGCGGCAACCTGTGATGAGCCGTCCACGTAATGCAGACAGTGCTGAGTTCTGTTCAGAATTAGCCCAAGATCTTAGAGATGTTCTTGAAAATAGTGGCATGGTGCATGAACATAGTGACACCTGCTACAAGCACTTACCAAAGACTTTGCGGAGTCTCCGAGACCCTGACAAGGACTGTCGTTTCCAATTGCCTCGTGCTATATCTGAGCAAACTCATTTTGATCAAGATGGTAACATAATATTGGCATGCAATAATGGATTCATCAATGGCCATAATCCTATAATTATGGTCACTCAGCGATGCAATATGGATGTAAAGCCAATTGGATCTGGTACTGTAGCAATGGCAATGTTCCAGTATGTTGGAAACTATACTATCAAATTCACCTTAGACACTGCATTAGTATTCTCTACATTATGTGCAGCAATCAAAGTCCTTTCAGACAATCCTCCAATAGACATCAATGGAGAGACTGATACCAGTGAGAGAAGCCGTCAGCTGCTCTTAAAGACAGCAAACAAGCTCATTGCAAAGCGTGAATTATCAAGTCAACAAGTAGCCACAATGCTAATTAGTGAGCCGAGCCATTACACAAATAGAGCATATCCACGATTTTACTGGTCAGGAATGCTACGTGAAATTGCTCGAGAGGTATTTGAAGATAATGAACTATGTACTGCCAATGCTGATCTTGCACATAATGAGATGACAATAGAAGAATGCCTCCCCCCACAACAACCAGTGAACCCAGATGAAGATGACTCATTTGTATTCCTTCCAGTACATAAGAGCTCTAAAACTAATGAAAGTCCCCAACTGTCTCTGCCAGGAAATTCCCTTTTCAATGATATATTCTTCCGGCCAATCGAATTAGCGCAGTGGTGCACATGGGATATTATCAGAAAATACACTAAAGAAAAGCTACCTCGAACAACTACACAGGTGAAGACTTATTTGCGTTTTCAACCAAGCCACCCCCAATACTCAACACATTGCCTCAAGGAAATGACTGCCTCAGAAAAACCACGGATTCCTGTTCTTGTTGGATATCCCATCCCACGGAATGACAAAGATGACCAAGAGCTCAAGTATGCTATTGTAATGCTTGCACTTTTCAAGCCATGGGCCCAAGATCGGTTGTCATTACTTAAGGACAATGATCAGTCTTGGATATCTGCATTCAATTTGTGGAAATCTACCCAGGCATCTCGATGTCATCAGAGAACAATGACAAATATGCAGCTTCAATATGAGAGCAAAGATGCAAAGTTTGATTACTCTGCTATGCGAAGAAAAAGATTGATAGAACTTTGCAACCTTGTACCAAATTCAGATAACATGTTGGATGACACTTCTGAGACATATGATCTAGAATGGGAGAATGCTATGGAAACCCTTGTTGAGACTGACTCATTGCATGATGTGGATGACCCCAATAATCTATCCAATGATGTTCAATGCATCCTTGAGAATACCACAGCCCAAGGGTTCTATGAGGTGAAAAAAGTATCTGAGGCAAATCTTGACCCTAGTAGGTGCAGTATTGCCAGTTTGACTGATAGAGAGGCTGCAGATAAGTTCCGTATATCAATTGCACAACAAAAACAGCAAATGGTACAAACACGATTACAGGCATCTGCCAATAGAAAATCAAAAATGAATCACAAATGTCAGGAATGTCCTGAACTTCCACTTCCATTTTCGACAACAATAAATAGAGAAATTACACGAGTAAAGGAGTTGCACCTTCAATTCCATGGCAATAGTGCCGAACAGCAATGGGACTCACTCAGATTAGATCAAAAACTCGCTGTGGCACTAGTAAAAAAGCATGACCTTAATGAACGTCAGACTCTTGCTTTCTTACTAGTTACTGATGCCATTGGAAAGCAGTTACAGACCTCTGCAACAATATCTCAACCTTTGCGGCTACTTGTTACAGGTCCTGGGGGAACAGGAAAATCACGTATATTTGAAGCCTGGACTGAATTTCATCAAGAGCTAGATTGTATAGAGGAATTTCGTTTAACTGCACCAACCGGGGTAGTTGCCAGCGATATCGGAGGGTGCACAATTCATTCTGAGGCTGCATTACGAGTGAAACGGGCCAATATGAAAGCCGATACTCCTTCAGGACAAAAAGTCCATGGAGAATTGGAGCAACGTTTCACCCCAGTAAGAACCCTAGTTGTAGATGAGATTTATTTCATGGATCCTACAGACATGAGCTTGCTCTCTGAATATTGTTCCATTGCTAAGGGTGTGACAGAATACCCATTTGGTAGGTTGAACCTCATAACTTGTGGTGATCCTGCACAACTCCCTCCACCGGGTGCATCACCATTATTCGACCGAGAGCTAGTGAACTGTTATAGATCTGACAATCTAAATGCATTGAACGAAAAGACACAATACA
Source organism: Lentinula lateritia (assembly GCA_028011325.1). NCBI lineage: Eukaryota > Fungi > Basidiomycota > Agaricomycetes > Agaricales > Omphalotaceae > Lentinula > Lentinula lateritia. Next base: position 1,417 of record JANVFT010000127.1, on the reverse strand, counting down.
AGGTTAAGGGCATACAAGCTTGGCATCAAGTAGATAATGTCGTTGTCCTTACAGAAATTATGCGCCAAAAGGGAGATGATGTGTTAATTGACTTGCTGAGTCGGCTTCGGACTGGCACTTGCACTATTCAAGACAAGGAATTGCTAGACCACTATGTCCTGTCAGCTCCTAATTGCTCGGAAGAGACCAAGTCACTTGTGGATATCACAAAATGGATTACCGATCCCAAAGAAGCATGCCCATTGATAACATATACAAATGCTGCGCGGGACGCCCACAACTTTGAGTGTGCAAAAGCATTTGCATATGCGAGTGGACAACAGTTTCATGTTTATCACTCAACAGACATCCGAGGACGTGGTAAAAATCAACAACAAATTACAGGAGTTGCTGCGGAAGCTGCTTGGAGGGTTCCAGTGAAGAGTGCCCAAGATCTTGGAGGTCGACTTCCACTCATACCCGGAATGCCAGTATTTTGTACTGAGAACATCGCCACAGAATTAGGTTTATCAAAAGGCAGCATCGGAACCTTAGTATCTGTGACATACAAAGAACATTCAAGCCGGAAGTATGCTGTCTCTGCAACAGTGGATTTTCCAGGATACAGAGGAATTCCTGTTGATCCTGCGTACCCAAAACGTGTGCTCTTGTCACCAGTTTCACAGTCATTCCACTTTTCTCTCCCAAACTCTGAGACAATTTATTCAGCTTCCCGCCACCAAGTACCACTGATTCCGGCATTCGCTTTCACATCTCATAACTCGCAGGGACGATCCCTTGATGTTGTATGCATTGATCTTGCTAGTTGTAGATCCATCCAAAGTTCATATGTAATGCTTTCACGAGTGCGATCTTTAAAAGGATTGTGCATACTAAGGCCATTTGGCCTGAGCAAGATTCAGAACCATATATCCCAAGAGCTAAGACGCGAGTTAGAAAGAACTGAGAATCTTGCATTAAAGACAAACGAGGCTGCAAGAGAGAGCCTCGCATGGTATTACAAACATCTCCAATCTTCCCTGCAAAGAAAAACCCTTGACTCCACAGTCATTGAACTCGCAATAGATCACCGATTTAGCTCTCTAATTTTGCTCCTTGAAACATTCTATTCTACTCTGATTTACTCCAATAATTCATCCAAACTAGCTTAAAAGGTGGACTGGGTCTGCTACAATGTCTTTCATCTGCCTCAATGTCTGACACAGCTTCCGAATCGGACAGTATCACTCATATTGATGACGTTCATGCTCTCTTGGCCGTCCTGACACAAGATGAATTCAACAGCCTTGTAAATGCAGCTACGTATATTGGCACCCAAAGAGATGGAGAACTTAGTGGCACACCTACCTCGATCCTCAGTCGTTGTCATGTTGAAGTTGGGCCCGATGGGTCTTTTGGGATGTATACTGATAATGGG
>JANVFT010000126.1:0-107704 GCA_028011325.1 Lentinula lateritia | reverse complement strand
CCTTTTGCCATTTGTTCAATTTTCTTGTATCGAGGTATATTCGGATCATCTTGAGGCATTCTAGCGTTGTCTCTTAATTTGTAACGCTTCGAGTCACCTCCTTCAGGCATCATCTAACCTCTTTTCGTAAATTCCAGCAAGTGTGGACATTCATTCATAAAATGATCTGTCGATTTGCACAAGAAACATGCCCACTGAGTTCCATTCGAACTTCTCGGTGTCGCATTTCTTTCCAATCTATTAGATTGATTCGAGGAACCACTCGGTGGTATCGAATTAATCATTCCTTTAGCATTTTCTTTGGCCATCTGTGCCATTACTGCTGTTAACTGCGTCATAATGTCCGCTCCTTCTTTGAAGTGCAACTGTAATGACTTCACAGCTCTAATTTCTTTCATATTTGCCTCCATGAGGTCTTTATTCAATGCAACCATCTGCTGTTGTTCTTCCGTCAATTCCCTCGGGATCAAACTTTCTAATTTAAATTCCCAGAAGATCCTTAAATTCATCTTCTACCTTGGGTTTTAATGCTTGAAGATAGTTCCTATCTGTCTTGGGAACATCTGCAGAAAACGGCAAATTAATGTGTCCCCTACTAAATGAATTAGGGTTATTAATTGGTGAGCTTGAAGAAGCAATGGAAAGTGTTTGATAGTAGTTATCAAATGAACTCCCAATCATATACTTCTCAGCCGTGTTCATTACTTCGTCAATCTTGAAAGGGTCTTCCTTTCGTCTATCTGACATAGAAGTAACTGATACATCTTTCACAACTGTTTCTAGCACGCCTCTCCTTACTTCGGGAGTCATAGGTGCCAAGAACAATCTTACTGCATCACTATTTGTGATCATTTTTGGTTCGTCCATCAGCTTTTTCATCTCAGCGTCGAAGAGGAGTCTGAAGATTCTCATCTTCTCCTGTTCCCCTGCGTCAATTGGATTAAATTGATGGACTAATTGTTCAAGCAATAATCTAGATCCTCTTTCGTCTCCTACAGATTGCGGAAACATATTCTTTAGATCCTTTTTAAATTGATCCCAATTCGGGGTTTTTACCGAATCAAAGACTCTTAATGCTTGTCTTGTTTTATAAGACGTCCATTCTAAAGCTAATCTCACTTTAGCCTCGTCAGATGTGATTCCTCCATGTTCAAATATGCTTTCAGTAGCTTCGAACCATGGTATCATTTGACTCGGATCAGTTATATCAAACAATGGTGCTGTCTTATACTTTCTTGGAAGTTTCGCACTGGCTTTATCAATCTCAGCCTTAGCTTCAGCTGACAACGCAGGCATTCCATAATTATTGGTAGTCATTTTGACTGGTTCAATTGTATTACTGGTTTGAGAGATCGTCTGATTTAACGTATCTATCAATCTAGTTAGTTCAATCGACGTAGAAGATATTGAAATTGACTCTGGAGCAATCAATTCAATTATATCTTCTTCAATATCAATCGGATTAATTTCTTTTCCCTTCCTTTTCAGATCGAGATTAGATTTCTTCAAATTCCTCGGCAAAGATGTTAGTCTTCCTCGAGATATAGATGATCCTGTTCCTCTAGAAACAGAACTTCCACGCGATGCTTCTGTCGGTATTTGAGAAGAGGATGGACGACTGGATTCGTTCGTAGGATTTAATAGGGATGTTCGAGCTGATGTGCCGAACGTAGATCTCCCAAATACAACTCCTGCTTTACGATATTCTTCCGGCGTCAAAACTCCTGCTTTCTCCGAATTCTTCGAAGTACGCGGTTTTCCTGATGAACTAATGTTGACAGTTCACAGAAATGGTATCACAAAGATCAACACACTTCTACCAAATAATCGAATATAATCCAAACAAACGTTCAATTTAATTTATCAAGCTAATTGTAGCTTCAAAACCACCCCTCGCGGTGGGCTCCAGATAACGAGCTTGCCTCGTTTTTGTGTGAAAGAGAAAGGAAGGAATCTAATGGGCACTCCAACCAACCAATCTAATACACAATATGCGAGTTCACTGCTATCAAATTTATTTAATAGCAAGGGGTAGCGTTGGCAAAGGTTCCGCAAAGCTTTGAGAGCTAAGTAAGAAGCTTTGATCAATCAATTTGAATCGTTCTAAGGATTCGATATATTCCTTTGATTAAGGTAGATCCAGCACGATTCATGCTTTGGTTTGTATTGATTTGGGTATATCAAGAATTGGGGTTTTTGAATCAAAGTAAATTAAAACCGAAACACACAGACCCCTACGGAGGGCTAGAACTATGTGCTGGCACAACCACACAGCGTGATTTGCCCTTAAGACCAACGACTGATCTTAAGTTCGAAGAATACCCAACAACTGGATATACTTCTCGCAGTCACAAGGAGCAGAACACGACGTTCCTATACTCACAAGTGCCGGGCCCAAATGGCTGCTAGCGAAGAGGCTTCAGTCTGGCGGGAGTGTGTCTTTCCTTTTTACGGATTAGCACTGCAACGTCGTCCCAAAATCACTTCTATTCCAGATACATCGGATCGCTATTTATACATACAGAATATAGAGTCGCACAGTACAATTAATTTAATACAATAAATGTTCGGAACCGCAAGGAAACTTCTACACTCGGTCAGATACCATTTAATTTGAATCTACATGTCCTTATTTGGTCCATAACTGGTTCCAAGATTCAAGTATACCTCCAAACATAGGTAGGTACTTCGTTATTCATTTAATTTAATTGTTTTGGAGAATGACTCGAATGGTGCTCAACCGTTAATACAGTTCAACACTTACTTCGATCGTTTGTCACCTCGTCCGGAGGCAAATCAGCTCTCCTCGATTCTAATCCTATCAATCTGATTCATCTGGATTAAACTAATTGCTTCTCTCTTTCAATAGACACCCATTGTGCCTATACTCTATCAAGGGAGTTAAGCATAGTATTCATTTAATTGCATTCTTCATTATTTTCTACGTCAGGACTCCTTTGACATTCATTTGATATGTCTTCGGAGCCTCGCAGTCTTCCAATCGTTCTTCTAGTCATTTTCCTCAACCATGCAACTTGATTGGTCTATTAGACTAAATCGCAGTCTTTTAGATTAATGCATGATCTCGTTCTAGAAGGAGTATTTGATGATTCCTGAGTTCTAGAAAGTCATTTCGAGTCAATCCTCGGTTCATGGTCACTTGAGTAAGTTCTTCCAAACTCCTGCCAGTGTAAGGTCCAATAAGAATACCCTTGGTATGTCATACGTGAATGGTCATCCTTCGGATGTAGTCCGAGTCTGGTATAATCCTGCTTGACAAACAGGTAGACTGCTATCCGAAGGTAGTATCGGGGATGGGTAAACTAACCAACTTGTGGTAGTGTGGGTATATGGTCCCTTCAACTTATTAGACTGATTCAGTATTGACTTTGACTGTCAATCTGGGTCTCAATTACAGTCCTCTTGATACGAATCTATACATGAAAATGTCACAATTCACAGCATAGACGTCTAGCCAAAATTTAGGCGTGTCAACGCACTTGATACTGAAACCAACACCACCTGTTACTGGGACACTGAAGAAGAAGAGTGGGAACCCTGCTCCAGACAACCGTGCCCTAATCGATACGAAAACACATTCAACGCAAAACCGAACGACCGTTACCAACCCATCCACAGACCAGCACCACCTGCCAGGGTAGGACAAATCAGTACTCCCAGTACTTCCACTTCTGCGCTTCCATTAATATCCACGGAACCATCAGCTCCCGCTGTCACTGAAACTACAGCCGACCCCGATATTGAAATACAATCAGTCCCTGAAGAAGACATGTCCTCATCACAAGACGTTTGAGATGCTATTATGGAGCTTACAAAGAACCAGGCTAAGCTCCAAGACGTGGTCTCTGACCTAGTAAGCGGCCTCAGCACTACCAAAAGTGTTGGTAAGCCACAGAACTACAATGGAAAGCAAGGAGAAGATGCTCGACGCTTCCTAGCGGCCTTCGAGCTGTGGGCTAACTTTGTCCCCGCTCTTTCCTCGGATCGTAAAAAGAAAATCACATCTGCCATTACATACCTTGAAGGAGATGCAGCTATCTGGGCCACTCCTATCTCCGAAACTATCAACCAATCAAACATAACTGGCTCAGGAGTAGCCTTCCCATACAATACATGGAAAGAATTTGTCACAGCATTCAAAACGCATTTTGAGACCACAGATGCCTCGGCAGATGCCAAACAGCTCCTTAAACGGCTCTACCAGAATAGGACCACAGTAGGAACCTATGCCTCCACCTTCCAACAGTATGCGGACCGCACTGGCTACTCAGACAAAGACTTGAGAGACCGGTTCTATGATCACCTTGCAGATCGTGTCAAAGACGGTCTTGTGTTCACAACCCGTCCCACTGGTTCCCTTCAGGAATTAATTGACGCAGCCATTGATGTAGACAACCGACAAATTACCCAAGCATGGGAACAAGGAAAGAAACTAGTTGACGATGGAATCCTGAACAATGTCAGATCCTCTACTGTCACTGCCCCGTTCACTACGCCTACCCAAGACCCAAACGCAATGGACATTGATGCTACTACCACCCGATCTCCTGATGCCTTTCGTCGTTTCATGATAGGGCGATGCTATGGATGTGGATCTAAGGAACATCGCAAGGCTGATGGCCATCATGAGGGTGACATTTGCCGTCACTGCGGCCTCAATGGCCATGTAGAGGCTGTGTGCCGTCGTAAGTTCTTGGGACTCCCGGGAAGGAGGACCACTACCATTAGCGCTACCAGTATCCCTGACACCCCTCGATCAGCCACTCCAAGTACCACCATCGCTGCGACACCTGATCTTGCCCAACTGTTAAAGGAGCTTGCTGCCAACCAACAGGTCCTCGCAGGACAGATCGCTGAACTGCACAAGAATTTATGGGAACCCGCCACTGCTGCAGCGTCGTTCCCTAAATTGTACTCAGAATCTCAATCGTCCATATATGCTTCTATCACCTCCTGTACTATTAGCACACTAGAATTCAATAACGCTTCTCACTTTCGCGTGCCGATAGAACTTAAAGGACGATTCCGGAGTACAACAAGTGCAGCTATGATTGATTCCGGGGCCACTGGTCTCTTTCTGCATCAGAAATCCGTGAACAGACATCATGTCCATATCAGGCCATTACCCCATCCCATCGAACTCTATAACATTGATGGTACTGCCAATTTAGCCGGCCGTATTACCCACTTTGCACGACTCTTAACCAAGGTAGACCAAAACAAACCCCAGATCCTGGAATTCCTTGTCACCAACATCGGATCAGAAGATGTGATCTTAGGATTGCCCTGGTTGCGCAAGGTAAACCCCGATATCAACTGGCGGAAGGGACAAATCCAGACCCCGACGACATCTATGATCCATTGTCAAGGAGCTACTACAGAACCTGCAGAACCTAGCAAAGAAGAACAGATCCAGGAGTCCAGCAGTCCTTCCAACCCCACTTCAGAAGGTAAAACTCACTTAGAAACCATTGAAGAGGAGGGTGAAGCCTTCAAGGAACCTGAAAGTCCGCTATACCGGCTGACTGGAAATCGCAAACGACGTCGTGCCTGGCTCCGCGCAGGGGTTATCCAGGAAGTAACAGAGGAGCTGTGGTGCGCTGCTGGATACACCTATTCCCAACAACTGGCAGAAGCAGCGAACAAGGATAAGCCTCGGAAAACCTTTGAAGAAATGATACCCGAACCATATCGACGTCATGCCAAGGTATTTTCGGAAAAGGAATCGGAACGATTACCCAAACATAAGCCCTGGGACCATGCGGTCGATCTTAAACCCGATGCTCCGGAAACTATGCGTACCAAAATCTACCCAATGTCAGTTAATGAGCAGGAAGAGTTGGACCGGTTCTTGGAAGACAATCTCCGAAAAGGGTACATTCGACCGTCCAAATCACCCCTTTCCTCACCTGTGTTCTTCATTAAAAAGAAGGATGAAAACTACGATTCATACAGGACTACCGACACTTAAATGAATACACCATCAAGAACCGTTACCCTCTCACCGCACCAATCCTGGTACTCTGGGACCTTCACAAACCGACACGCATTGAAGTAGATGCTTCAGGATTTGCCACCGGAGGGGCCTTATTACAGCAACAGGGAGACGGACTCTGGCATCCAGTGGCATTCCGGTCCGCCTCCATGGACCCTGCTGAGAGGAACTATGAAATATACGACCGGGAGATGTTAGCTATTATTGAAGCCCTAAAGGACTGGCGACACTTTCTGGAAGGACTTCCAAGCCCCTTCGAGATTATTACAGATCACCGGAACCTCGAGTATTGGCGAACTGCCCAGGACCTTAGCCGACGACAAGCACGATGGGCTCTATGGCTTTCACGATTTGACTTTGGTCTCACACACCGAGCTGGTAAAGCAAATATGCAAGCAGATGCTCTCTCCCGAATCTCCCAGCTTGAAGTAACAGATGCTGATGACAACCAACAGCAAACAGTGCTACGACCAGAACACTTCCTTCGAGCGGCTACTATGGTTTTATTCCATAACCCTCTTGAAGAACGCATTCGCAAGGCAAGTGAACGAGAGTCTGAGGTGCTCGAAGGGCTGCGCAAGTTGAAAACACATGGACCCCACAAACTCGTGAATGGACTAGCTGAATGGGAAGAAAAGGAAGGAATCGTCTACTACAAAGGCAGAGTGTACGTCCCACCTGATCCTCAACTACGCAAAGATGTGGTAGCACAATGTCATGATGCTCCTACGGCTGGACACCCTGGGAAACACCGCACTCTGGAGCTGGTTAGCCGACAGTTCTGGTGGCCCACCATTCAATCCTTTGTTGATAAGTACGTGGAAGGATGTGACAACTGCCAGCGAAGGCGTGTACAGCCACAACCACCGTCAACCCTAGAACCATTACCAGTACCAGGAGGGCCATGGCAAGACATTGGTGTAGACCTCATCGGTGAATTACCAATGACGCAGGATGGACACAATGCGGTAATCAACTTCTCAGACCATTACTCTAAAATGGTCCACTGCTTCCCTACTACGACTGAACTTACCGCTGAAGGGGTAGCCGATTTCCATTACAAAGAGATCTTCCGGTTACATGGACTCCCCAGACGATTTATATCTGATCGAGGGCCACAGTTTGCTGTGGACATCATGAGGGCTCTGTTGAAGCGTTTGGGTATAGAATCTGCCCTAACCACATCGTACCATCCGGAAACTAATGGTCAAACGGAACACGCCAACCAGGAAATCGAACGCTACATCCGAATGTATATCAGTCGCCGCCAGGATGACTGGGATCACCTTCTCCCAACTGCCGAATTCGTCATCAACTCCCGGGTACATTTTGCTCACGACAAATCACCCTTTGAGGTACTCTATGGCTACACTCCAGAATTCTCCATTCCCATCGGGTCCTGGAAAGAGTACCCCTCCATTACAAAACGACTAGAGACTCTCCGCTATGCCCGAGAGGATGCAGAAGCAGCATTGCGCATGAGCAAACAACGTATTGCAGATACAATTGCAGAGCATCCTAATCAGCCCAGCTTCACAGTCGGTCAGCCAGTATGGCTTTCAGTCAACAACTTAAAGATTCGTCAGAAAAGCGAGAAACTAGGAAGTCGACGACTAGGTCCCTTCGTGGTTGTTGAAAAGACAGGGGAACATACTTACCGACTGGCGTTACCTACCTGGATGAAGATCCATGACAACGTCAATGTCAGGCGCTTGACACCCTGGAAAGGCAACGAAGTAAATGGAATACTACCAGCTCCGCCAGAGCCGGAGGTTATCGATGGTGAAGAATTCTACGACGTAGACAAAATCTTGGACAGCAGAATCTATGGTCGGTGGAAAAAGCTACAGTACCTGGTTCGGTGGAAAGGCTACGATGAAGGCCATGATACCTGGGAAAATGAGGAGAATGTGGTGGGGTCCAGTAACAAAGCCATTAATGAATTCTACGCCGCACATCCAAATGCACCAAGGAAAATTTCAGCAACAATCTTTTATTCACTACCATGGCAGCCAGTGGTCAACTTCACCGAAGTAAATCAGTCGCTGGGACATCGACTCTAAGGAAGGGGGTAATGTCATGAAGTCTCATGATGCGCCATCAGCGGTGTGTTCCCATCAATCTCTTTTCACATGTTTATTGTACTTGTTCACATGACCATCCCAATACTTCTATTTGTTTCCATACGCTTCTATACAACTCGTCCTTATTCATCGATTAGCTCGTTATGATTCATTATTGACTCATTATTACTCGTATATATTGATTCCTCACTCTTGTTCCATATTGCATCGTTATTTACAATCGCTTACTCATTAGACAGAAGTAGTATATAAAGAGCAGTAGGTAGATCCTAGTTCCCCATCTCGACCTCTTGGTCATTGGGCAACTAGGCAAGTACTTGTATCCCCTTAGATACTACTTATCTAACTTGGTCATTGGGCAACTAGATTCCTTTTTGATTACTGGTGTGATTGGCCTCTGACGCTATCCCACTGTTGTTCGAGATCACTATTTCCTTTATCTGTGCTTTGTGCTTGTCTCCGTGCCTCTTTACTGTCGCTTCTCAGCGTACTCGGACTTCCCACCTCCCGCTTCCTGCCTCATCGCGACAGGGAGCGTCGGACGGTCACATAGTGCAAGCTGTAGTAGATAGGATCGACAGCACAGGATCATTATAGATCGTAGCTGAAGTGAGTTCCGAACGTGAGAGCTCCCGATGGAGTGTAAGCCCGGGAGGGAGGTCCCGGAAGTGGAGGTAGAGGCGGACATCCTCAAGCGTTGGAGGGAGTAACAGAGAAGCGGTACGTAGTTCGACGTAGGGGATAGCTTTGACATTACCTAGGTCAAGGTCCCTGAGCTTGTAAAGCACTTGGGGAGCTTGAGGAGGTTTGGGGGAGGTTGGCTCACCAAAACGATATACGTTGGGGAGCTTTTGTTAAGATCATGTACACCGTATAACCGTGCCAGAGGTCACAAAGTGTCTAAGTGCGGAAGACGAATGGGACAGTAGTGAAGTTATTAACAACACCGCCGTTACGCCGTTAGTCCCCGGAGATCAGGAATATAGAAGGGAGGAGCTGAGTAGCAGCCAAGTCGGAGCGGCAGTAACGCCGGTGACGAGGAGCGAACCAAAGAACATCTAAGTCCTAAGGTAGAGTAGAATGTACTTCAAGGCAGTGAGCCTGAAGACTTAGAAGAGCACAGAGTAAAGGAGGGAATCTAAGTTGATCTCAGTTGATCTAAGTTGATCTAAGTTGATCTAAGTTGATAATTAAACTGAGGAACTACAGTAGCGTACAAGCAGTATTTATATCTACGGAGCGGCGCAGCGGTGCGGAGCGCCAGACTAACTACTAGGAGTTATACGTGTAGTCCTGCAGGGTAAAGTAAAAGACAATAAGGAGGGACTAGAATGAATGGGATTGTGTAGCGAGAAAGAACAATAAAGAGAGATTACAATAAAAGGTAGATCTTCGGAATACCGAGCGGCGGAATAGAGGCCCGAGGCATGGGCTTGACAGCTTTAGTATTGGTCGAGGGAGCTCGAAGACTCACTTGGATTGCTTAGACGTGAAGTAAAAGTGTGTATTGGATTGTTAGACGACCGTAGAGACGAAGATAGAGGTAGAGAAACAGAGAGTAAGAGAAATCCATATGGTTAGCAGTGTCAAGCCCATGCCTCGGGCCTCTATTCCGCCGCTCGGTATTCCGAAGATCTACCTTTTATTGTAATCTCTCTTTATTGTTCTTTCTCGCTACACAATCCCATTCATTCTAGTCCCTCCTTATTGTCTTTTACTTTACCCTGCAGGACTACACGTATAACTCCTAGTAGTTAGTCTGGCGCTCCGCACCGCTGCGCCGCTCCGTAGATATAAATACTGCTTGTATGCTGCTGTAGTTCCTCAGTTTAATTATCGACTTAGATTCCCTTTCTATCTCAGTTCATCTCTTAAGTCTTCAGGCTCATTACCTCGAAGTACTCTCTATAGCCTTTGGACTTATAAGTTCTCTGGCTCGCTCCTTGTCATCGGCGATACCGCCGCTCCGACTTGGCTGCTACTAGTTCCTCTCTTCTATACTCTCGATCTCCGGGGACTAATGGCGGTGTTGATAATAACTTCACTACTGTCCCATTCGACTCCCGCACTTAGACACCCTGTGACCTCTGGCACGGTTACACGGTGTATATGATCTTAACAAGCAGGTACAAAGGGACAGGAACTGGACCTATGCAAAAGGGTGTGTGTTCAAAATATACCAAGCTGGGGACATTTATGTTACAAGAATACTTATATAGGTGGGATGAATAGGTAAAGAGACATTATAATAAACAAGCATCTAATGGGGATGGCATGAAGTGCGGAGTCCATGAGGCTAAATTGATAGGGGATTGTCCGTTGTCCGATAGCATATGCGAGTCTCAAGACTGTTGCTTCAGATGGAGGTTAGTATTGGTCGGGAGGTTGACTAGGGTTCTGTGGTTCATGGAGGGCTCATGGGAGGTTATCTAGGAGGTGCGGAAGAACTGGTGTACCCATTGACACGCTTAAATTTTGGCTAGATGTCTATGCTGTGAATTGTGACATTTTCACGCATAGATTCATATCAAGAGGACTGTAATTGAGACCCAGATTGACAGTCAAAGTCAATACGGAATCAGTCTAATAAGTTGAAGGGACCATATACCCATACTACCACAAGTTGGTTAGTTTACCCATCCCCAATACTACCTTTGGATAAAAGTCTACCTGTTTGTCAAGCAGGATTATACCAGACTCGGACTACATCCGAAGGATGACCATTCACGTATGACATACCAAGGGTATTCTTATTGGACCTTACACTGGCAGGAGTTTGGAAGAACTTACTCAAGTGACCATGAACCGAGGATTGACTCGAAATGACTTTCTAGAACTCAGGAATTAGCAAATACTCCTTCTAGAACAAAATCATGCATTAATCTAAATGACTGCGATTTAGTCTAATAGACCAATCAGGTTGCATGGTTGAGGAAAATGACTAGAAGAACGATTGGAAGACTGCGAGGCTCCGAAGACATATCAAATGAATGTCAAAGAGTCCTGAGGTAGAAAATATTGAAGAATGCAATTAAATGAATACTATGCGTAACTCCCTTGATATAGTATAGGCACAATGGGTGTCTATTGAAAGAGAGAAGCAATTAGTTTAATCCAGATGAATCAGATTGATAGGATTAGAATCGAGGAGAGCTGATTTGCCTCCGAACGAGATGACAAACAATCGAAGTAAGTGTTGAACAGCAGTGACAGCTGAACACCATTTGAGTCATTCTCCAAAAACAATTAAATTAAATGAACATCGAAATACCTACCTATGTATGGAGGTATACTAGAATCTTGGGACCATTATGGACCAAATAAGGGCATGAAGATTCAAATTAAATGGTCTCTGACCAATTGTAGAAGTTTCCTTGCGGTTCCAAACGTTTATTGTATTAAATTAATTGTACTGTGCGACTCGATATTCTGTATGTATAAATAGCAATCTGATGTATCTGGAATACAAGTGATTTTGGGATGACGTTGCAGTGCTAATCCGTAAAAAGGAAAGACACACTCCCGCCAGACTGGAACCTCTTCACTAGCAGCCATTCGGGCCCGGCACTTGTGAGTATAGGAACATCGTGTTCTGCTCCTTGTGACTGCGAGAAGTATATCCAGTTGTTGGGTATTCTTCGAACTTAAGATCAGTCGTTGGTCTTAAGGGCAAATCACGCTGTGTGGTTGTGCCAGCACATAGTTCTAGCCCTCCGTAGGGGTCTGTGTGTTTCGGTTTTAATTTACTTTGATTCAAACCCCAAATTCTGATATACCCATATCAATACAATCAAAGCACAAATCGTGCTGAATCTACCTTAATCAAAGGAATATATTGAATCCTTAGAATGATTCAAATTGATTAATCGAAGCTTCGTACTTAGCTCTCAAAGCTTTGCGGAACCTTTGCCAACGCTACCCCTTGCTATTAAATAAATTTGATAGCAGTGAACTCGCATATTGTGTATTAGATTCCTTCCTTTCTCTTTCACACAAAAACGAGGCAAGCTCGTTACCGTGAAGCAGTTCTGGGATGTCTAGGAGGGTAAACAAGTGGAGCTTTAGGGACCGGGCATGACATATGTGTACCTATTGATACTCACATGTTAGATAGACATTTGCCTTATCGCTCTACGTACAGGTAATGTCATCAGCTGTTACAACTTCGTTGGTTCCACACTGAGTATATTTGCTTTATCGCTCTACATACAGATACTTGACCTCTAAGAACTGCTATCAAATTTATTTAATAGCAAGGGGTAGCATTGTCAAAGGTTCTGCAAAGCTTTTGAGAGCTAAGGAAAAAGCTTCGATCAATCAATTTGAAATGTTCTAAGGATTCGGTATATTCCTTTGATTAAGGTAGATTCAGCACAATTTGTGCTTTTGGTAGTATTGATATGGGTATATCAAGAATTGGGAGTTTGAATCAAAGTAAATCAAACCCGGAACACATAGACCCCTATGGAGGGCTGGAACTATGTGCTGGCACAACCACACAGCGTGATTTGCCCTTAAGACCAACAACTGATTCTAAGTTCAAAGAATACCCAACAGCTGGATATAACTTCTTGCAGTCACAAGGAGCAGAACACGACATTCCTATACTCGCAAATGCCGGGCCCAAATAGCTGCTAGCAAAGAGGTTCCAGTCTGGCGGGAGTGTGTCTTTCCTTTTTACGAATTAGCACTGCAACATTGTCCCAAAATCACTTGTATTCCAGATACATCTGATTGCTATTTATACATACAGGATATAGAATTGCACAGCACAATTAATTTAATAGAATAAATGTCCAGAACCGCAAGGAAACTTCTACAATAGGTCATACATCATTCAATCTGAATCTATTCATTCTTATTTGGTCCATATTGGTTCCAAGATTCTAGTATACCTCCAAACATAGGTAGGTACTTCAGTATTCATTTAATTTTAATTGTTTAGAGAATGACTCAAATGGTGTTCATCTGTCATGGATGCTCAACACTTCCTTCAATCATTTGTCATCTCATCCAGAGGCAAATCAGCTCTCCTCAGTTCTAATCCTATCAATCTCATCCATCTGGATTAATTTAATTACTTCTTGCTTTCAATAGACACCCATTGTGTCTATACTCTGTCAAGGGAGTTGTGCATAGTATTCATTTTAATTGTATTCTTCAATGTTTTCTATGTCACAACTCTTTGACACATATTTAATATGTCTTTGGAGCCTTGCAGTATTTTGATCATCTTTCTAGTCATTTTCCCTAACCATGCAACCTGATTGGTCTATTAGACTAAATCGAGTCTTTGAGATGAATGCATGATCTCGTTCTAGAATATGTATTTGACAATTCTTGAGTTCTAGAAAGTCATTTTGAGTCAATCCTTGGCTCATGGTCACTTGAGTAAGTTTTTCCAAAGCCAGTGTAAGGTCCAATAAGAATATCCTTAGTATGTCATACCTGAATGGTCGTTCTTCAGATGTAGTCCAAGTCTAGTATAATCCTGCTTGACAAACAGGTAGACTTTTATCCAAAGCTAGAATCAGGGATGGGTAAACTAACCAACTTGTGGTAGTATGGGTATAGGGTCCTTTCAACTATTAGACTGATTCAGCATTGTCTTTCACTGTCAATCTGGGTTTCTGTGAGGCCCTGGCACAGAGGGCCTGCTCTGGTCTTACCCAGACTAGGCCTAAGCGAACACAGTAGCCGCCTAGGCCGTATGAGGAGGTATGGGAAGTGCCGATACTGGTGAGGAGAGCCTAACCAGAGGTAGGGGTAGGAGGTTGAGAGAGGTGTTCAGAGAGATGAGACAGAGAAGAGAAACAGAGGTGAAGGAAACAGAGTTGAGGGAAACAGATAAAGAGGAAATATATGACAGATGAGACATGTCAGGCCCTGTTAGCAAGTACTAGTAGACTGTACTAACAGGGACCAAGCCAGGTTGGAAGAGTTTCCAGGTAAGATTTGACAATAACACGCTGGGGAGCTCCGAGGGGAGTCCCCAGCCTATATACAATACATGTGACAGCCATGTGGCATATTATATAATGGTGAAAGTGGACAAGGGGAGCTCTGGATATACAGTGGGGAGATATAGGAAGGTAGTAAGGAGGAATATGATAGGTAAGGAAGCAGAATCAGGCAAGGCATGACAGTTTCAATTACAGTCCTCTTGATACCAATCTACACATGAAAGTGTCACAATTTACTGCATATACATCTAGCCAAAATTTAGGCATGTCACTGCTTCTGTTCTGCTTAGTCACTCCACCTTATCACTCTGCTTAGTCACTCCACCACTGCTGCTTTGTGACAGCAGCAGAAGACAGGGTTGAAGTAAACAAGAGTTTACTGAGAGGAGTCAAAGGCTTGATTCATGTGAACTCTTGATCAATGGGAGTCATAGGTTCAACCTATACTAATGTTTGACCTACATCAAATAAAATGTGAAATGAATATATAATAAATTCATGATTATATACTTGCCATTATTAATTTTACCCTGTGGGCGCTTGCATTGTGGAGGCATTGAATTGTGTCACTATAGTCATTGGCAACAACAAAAAACAATTGAAATGGGAACAAAAGAGAATTAAAATACTAGTAATTTTTAGGCAGCAAGAGAAATAATACCAACATAAATTTCATATCTTCATTACTTGTATCAAAGGTTTATAAACAGGCCTGACTTCTGGCTCTGTGAATTGACATGCAGGCCACTATATGACATATTAGCTTGACTTTTGTGTACATTGTCTTCCTTCCAGCCACAGCCCATGAGTTATAGGGACTTTGAAAGTCCTTCAGAGGCTACATCTCTTGGCTACCAACATCAACATTCTGTGCCGTCCAATCACCTGCAGGAGCGCTGTCATCAAAAGCAGGCAATTGGTACAGGTTAGTATAATACAATCAAATCCCATATATACTCAAATTAAGGTCCATTTTTATTCTTGTTCTCATTCTCAGAATATTTGGCATTATTGCTGCATCGCTGTCAACAGATTGCTGCAGCACTTTTCCAAATTCATTAAAAATTATCAATCTGGTCCCAGATCTTTGATCCCGCAGAGCAGAGCCATTTCCCATGGTTGCCTGTACTCATAGTACATGATGCACAGGCTGAAAACTTAAAGATCAGCTTCATCCACTCCCTCTCAGTTCATAAATTCCCTGCTTCCATTGTTGGCATCTCCCCTTGTTATCTGGGTACTGCCAATATGCCTGAGCAAGGATGAAATCCATGCATGTAGGTAAAAGAAGAAGTGAACTTGCAGTGACCCAATCAGATGAGGTCCTTGCATCAGTTGGGACCCACAGAGAAGCCTAATAAATCTATCCATCTAGTGCAGCAATTTTCCAGAGATCAATTGCAGAAATATACAAATAGCCAATGAGGTGGTCAGAGAACTATAGAGCAGAAGGGAATGAGGAAGATATTTGCAAGGCAAGTTCACAGAGAAGGAAGAGCAGGAAAATTCCATAGATTTATATTCCAATAGCATGTGCAAGCCATGACTGAATATTGTATATGCTGATATAATGTTCCCTGATAAAACCATGGTAGAACAGCATGACAGGAAAGCCAAGTACACACTTTGATGCTCCAATCCATTGTTACTTCACATGATCAGATAAGGGCAGGCCTCTGACCAAGATTTGCCAAAGCCTTGATGAAAAGTATCATTGTCAATTGAGACTAACTTGGGCCTCAGTCAGCCTCAGTAAATTGTTGTGGTAGTAATGCTTTTTTATGCAGGGCCGATACAGTGAGATTTATCATTCAGTTATATTTACTAGGTTATTTTACCTACTAGGCCTGTAGAAATTCAACACTTCCCAGTACCCGCATTGGGTGCTCAATCTTAGAAATTGTCTATGGGTAGGAGGTTCAGTTAGTAGAGGCCAAAAGCAACCTCTTGCATAGTTTGGTAATGAGCTTGCCTTGTTTTTGTCAAGTCCATGCCTCGGTGCCCCACTCCGCCGCTCGGTGTTCCGAGATCTGCTCTTTATTGTAATCTCTTCCTTATTGTTCTTCTTGCTAAACATACCCATTCATTCTAGTCTCTCCTTATTATCTTATTCTCTACCCTGTAGGTACTATATGTATAGCACCTAGTAGCTAGTCTGGTGCTTCGCTCCATTATGCCAATTAGTAGGTATAAATACTGCCTGTACCATACTGTAATTCCTCAGTTTAACTATCAACTTAGATTATCCTCTCCAACTTAGATCACCTTAGATCTTCGTCTCTCGTCCTTTAAAGTCTTCAGGCTTGTCACCTTTAAGTTCTCCTTACTCTGACCTCAGGACTTCAACGTTTTTTGGTTCGCTCCTTGTCGTCGGCATTACTGCCATTCTGACTTGGCTGCCCCTAGCTCTCTACTTCTCTACTCTCGATCTCCGGGGACTAGCGGTGTAACGGCGGTGTTGTTGATAACTTCACTACTGCCCCATTTGACCCTCTGCCCTTAGACATCTTGTGGCCCCTGGCACATCTTCACGGTGTACATGATCTTAACAAAGCTCCAGATTGGCTGAATACTTTTTGTAAGCGGGCCTTTTTTTCTGGGGGATGAAATATTTCTTTTGGGAGCTTTTTTGGCCTCCACCATGCTGAACTCCTTTTTCATCCATGTTGTAAATATTTTTGATGGGGATGTTATGCTTTGCACAGATTGCCTCCAGGAGGTCAAAATGATAATCGACAACTGGTCGATTGAATGCCTGTGTTTGTTTTGGGTCAAGTCCTGATGATTTCCCAAGTTTAATGGTAGGATTCTGCCGGATGAATTTGTAAACCCAGTTTCAATTAGGTTTCTTTCCAATAAGGACCTCAGCCTTTTTCCGAACCCCTTGTTTGCTAATGGGATGGCCAGTCTCAGAAAGGTAAACAAGCCAGTCAACCAGGATTTGCTACTGATCGGGAGAGAGGGGCTGCTGTTCAACATGGGCTTTTCGAGGGCTCTGATGACTTCCCTGAGAATAGTTCTGAAGAGTCCCATAAGAAAGAGGAAGATGAGGATATTGTTACGATCACTTCTTTTCCATCTTATCTTTTTCCTTATCTCTTGTCTTATCTTTTATCTTTTGTCTTATCCTCTATCTCCCTTATCCTATATCTTGTCTTATCCTGTCACCTGACCTATTATTCATGCTTACTGATACAACATGCGCTTTTCATTTACTTATATTAAACACAGCAGTCTTACAACACATATACAGCATGACGATCGAGCTTTCATTACTTACACATTGCTTTACTTATGTTCTACTCATGTTTACCACTAACCCAGGGTGTTGGGCATTACTAGGGCAGAGGGTTGTTTACTTGTATATAAGCTGTAGTTACTTGCTGTATTTCCTTAGCTTTGATCTTGTCTATTCTACCTGGTTTATCCCAGAACTTTGCTTGCTTCCTTTATCGTTCCGCCAACTGAGGTTTTCTTGAGTGTGACGCCTGGTGATACCTGTCACTAGAACCAGTCGCTGACAGATATTTTGCACGAAGTTGATTAAAAACCTCAGTGTAACAAGGTATTGTCTGTTTGCTGAGTAGTGTGCATGCCTCATCTGTCAGCAACTGGTTCTAGTAACAGATGTCACCAGGCATCACACTCAAGAAAACCTCAGATGGCAGAATGACAAAGGAAGCAAGCAAAGTTCTGGGCTAAACCAGGTAGAATAGTGTTAAGATCATGCACACCGTGTGACCATGCCAAAGGTCACAGAGTGTCTAAGTGCGGAAGACGAGTGGGACAGTGGTGAAGTTATTAACAACACCGCCGTTACGCCGTTAGTCCCCGGAGGTCAAGAGTATAAGAGGGAGGAGCTAAGTAGCAGCCACGTCGGAGCGGCGGTATCGCCGATGACGAGGAGCGAACCAAAGAACGTATAAGTCCTAAGGTAGAGTGGAGTGTACTTCAAGGCAGTGAGCCTGAAGACTTAGAGGAGTACAGAGTAAAGGAGGGAATCTAAGTCGATAATTAAACTGAGGAACTACAGTAGCGTACAAGCAGTATTTATATCTACGGAGCGCCAGACTAACTACTAGGAGTTATACGTGTAGTCCTGCAGGGTAAAGTAAAAGACAATAAGGAGGAACTAGAATGAATGGGTATGTGTAGCGAGAAAGAACAATAAGGAGAGATTACAATAAACAGTGGATCTTCGGAACACCGAGCGGCGAAGTGGAGGCCCGAGGCATGGGCTTGACAAATAGACGAGATCAAAGCTAAGGAAATACAGCAAGTAACTACAGCTTATATACAAGTAAGCAACCCTCCGCCCTAGTAATGCCCAATACCCTGGGTTAGTGGTAAACATGAGTAGTACACAAGTAAAGCAATGTGTAAGTAATGAAAACTCGATCATCATGCTGTATGTGTATTGTGAGACTGCTGTATTTAATATAAGTAAATGAAAAGTGCATGTTGCATCAGTAAGCATAAATAATAGGTCAGGTGATAAGATAAGGCAGAATATAAGATAAGGGATATAGAAGATAAGACAAGAGATAAAAGATAAGACAAGATAAGGAAAAAGATAAGATGAAAAGAAGTAATCATAACATTATCATATACCTTCTCGCAGTCTGCTGATATCTTAGCTCTTTTCGAGGCATTCTTGGTCATGCAATGACCAGTCTGAGGACTTCAAGCAAAAATCAATGCCAATCTCAAGCCGGCGGACTTTCAAACCTCCTCCTTCCTTTTTTGGAGCATGTCACGATTGTCGCGACGAGGCAGGAAGCGGGAGGCGGGAAGTCAGAGTACGCCAAAGAGCGACAACGAGGAGGCACAGAGACAAGCACAAAGCACAGATAAAAGGAAATAGTGATCTCGAACAATAGTGGGATAGCGTCAGAGGCCAATCACACCAATAATCAAAAGGGAATCTAGTTGCCCAATGACCAAGTTAGATAAGTAGTATCTAAGGGGATACAAGTACTTGCTTAGTTGCCCAATGACCAAGAGGTCGAGATGGGGAACTAGGATCTACCTACTGCTCTTTATATACTACTTCTGTCTAATGAGTAAGAGATTGTAAATAATGATGCAATATGGAACAAGAGTGAGGAATCAATATATACGAGTAATAATGAGTCGATAATGAATCATAACGAGCTAATCGATGAATAAGGACGAGTTGTATAGAAGCGTATGGAAACAAATAGAAGTATTGGGATGGTCATGTGAATAAGTACAATAAACATGTGAAAAGAGATGAACAAGTACAATAAACATGTGAAAAGAGATTGATGGGAACACACCGCTGATGGCGCATCAAAGGGCGCATCATGAGACTTCATGACAACGATTTTGAATACTCCGTCCCTCTTGAATGTCATGAAGTCTCATGATGCGCCATCAGCGGTGTGTTCCCATCAATCTCTTTTCACATGTTTATTGTACTTGTTCATCTCTTTTCACATGTTTATTGTACTTATTCACATGACCATCCCAATACTTCTATTTGTTTCCATACGCTTCTATACAACTCGTCCTTATTCATCGATTAGCTCGTTATGATTCATTATCGACTCATTATTACTCGTATATATTGATTCCTCACTCTTGTTCCATATTGCATCGTTATTTACAATCGCTTACTCATTAGACAGAAGTAGTATATAAAGAGCAGTAGGTAGATCCTAGTTCCCCATCTCGACCTCTTGGTCATTGGGCAACTAGGCAAGTACTTGTATCCCCTTAGATACTACTTATCTAACTTGGTCATTGGGCAACTAGATTCCCTTTTGATTACTGGTGTGATTGGCCTCTGACGCTATCCCACTGTTGTTCGAGATCACTATTTCCTTTATCTGTGCTTTGTGCTTGTCTCCGTGCCTCTTTACTGTCGCTTCTCAGCGTACTCGGACTTCCCGCCTCCCGGCAGGCGCGATAGTGATTGGTGGACACATCACATAGGAGCAATCACGTGTCAAATTACTCACGCTATGCCAAATTAGAGCCTCTTTGTCCCTTGAGCGCTTGAGCCTTGGCTACAAACTGTGACACTACCGCACAATCATACAAGAACTGTACCATTACACAGCAACGGCTTAAGAATGGATTGATACCAAAATGGTTTTATGGTTGTTGATCCAAATGACAGAGATGATATTTTTCCATCACCAGTCCTTCTTGTGTCTATCTATGTAAATTTGCCCTGCATATGATCTGAGAGATGGTCTTGCATCCAAATCCACTTCTGTTTGCTCTCCTTCCAACCTGCAGTTGCTGGCTGCGTGAGCACCACATGACAATCGGACCCCAATTTTTTAAGGTCAGAAATTCTATTTAAGGTTCAGTGCGTCGTTCCTTCCTCTTTCTTCCTCTCTCTTTCTTCATCCCCCATGTTGCTTTTCCTTGCCCACCTGTCATGTCACCCCACTTTTGACAGACATCCTCGCCAAGTCTTCAAGTCTCAAAGCTTCAAGCTACCTTCAATCACCAATAGCTGTCAAAGTTGTTATATTATCGCACAAAAGCACACAAGTCATCAAGCTTAATGTCAATGCTGTCAACATTGTTCAAGATTTCACTGGCACTTACTTGACCTCTACTTATGACTTGTATATCATACATCTTCTACAAATGCATAACTGAGTTTTGTGTATGTATTATGTATAGGTTATTGTGTTTAATGACATTCTCTTCAATGATCACAAAGTGCACTGGTATAAAATTTGGAAAGAAAAACAGAGCAAAGCCGGATTCTGGCCGGATCTAGAATATAACCTGACGTATCATGAAAATAATTTAGATTGGAGTGTTTGGAAGGAGATCAAACATGGATGCACTGCAGTGCATAATATGGAATTTGAACGGAGAATACCACTCAACCTTTTTAGCATCCTACCATATTCAGCATGGTTCAGTGATCATATTTTCGCAGATGATAATTTGATGGATTTCACTCCTGACTGTGTAGGAGAGGCACTAAACGAAGTCAAATACCGAGGCTGACCCGACTGCCAATGAATTGCTCCATACGGCTAGTTTCCAATCTTGGCACCCTGTTCGCATGCTGAATGTGTTTGACGAATGGTAGTCCGATGATCGTTATCTATGAATCGAAGCTGTCGAACCATTATACACATCTAGACATATCTCTGCATCTCTGACTTCGAAATCATGCCGGGCCGTGTTTTTCTAAAACACCCTTTTCCTTCGTTGTTTTCATTTGGGTGGCAACTTTGAACTACTGACTTTTACCACGTCTACATTCGCGATTTCTCCTCTAGGACTTCCTCTGGCGATTTTGTGACAGGATTAAAATCAGGTCAGAACAATCGCACTTTGAAGTCTCGCGATGGATCACGATGAGTGGAATTTGTGGCGTTCGTCCCAGCCAGAAAAGCACCTGTACCCAATATGCCCCCCATTTTCGCGGCCATATGCATGGCATGTGTCTAATGCTTCAGATTTTTCTTCGTGCTCAGGTGATGTCTTGTGACGACTTCGAAAGCTAAAAGTTCGCGGCTAAACTGAGAATACTGTAGAGCCCAGTCCAGACCAAGAATCGACTCAAGAGAAGGTAGTTCGAAATAAAGGTAAGCTGATTGAAGCCAGTATTACATGAGTCGATGGTGATATCCGTGCCACAGACCATCGAGCATGCGATAGATGTAGAGAATTACGCTACAAATGCGAAAAAGTAAGCGGGGAAGAGTGTTCCCTTTGTACGAAGTGCTCGAACAGTGGGCAAGGTGTGTATACCACGTTTTTCCAAATTTCCACTTGTTGCTTCTGAATTCATCATTGTAAGATTGCACGTATCTACGTCCTGTGGGTCGCCCAGGTCCTATACCAGGCGCAATTAAACGGACACTCACCCTCAGAAATACCCCTTTCTCAAAACGACGCGCCTTGTCGTCCGCGAATTATAAGGAATTAGCGGATAGACCAATATTTCTAGCTGAAGAGCCGAAAGATGCTGCCCCAATAGACGCTGAAACTCGGAAAAACATCGTTCAGCCTTCCGTCAATTCCACAGAGCCCTGCTCAGGCTTGCAATCTGAGAGTAGTTCAGGTCTTACCTTTTCTTGTTCAGAAGATGAAACTTCGGGATCATTAGGTCGGATCTTGAACCCGACCTGGTCATGCACCTCTAGCCCAAAGTTATTGAGGACAAATGTCCAGCAAAATGTTCGAAGGTTGGAAGGTGATGTCAGGAAGAGTCATCGTCCACTGTTGTGGGTCCGAACGCGCTCTGACATGTTGGATTCGACGACAGTTCGGAACAAAAAGCATCTAGTAAGTTTTTCAAGGCTTCGTTTCCGAAGCATAATTTGACGCAAACTGCGATTTTCAGTTCGCAGATTAGATGGAATTCTGGTGCACAAAATTTAATGATTCAAACCTTACTTCCTGGCTGTATGCGATATTACAAAATTAGTAACCGATACCTGCGTTTATATTACCAGAACATTTCCCTTATACATAGTTGCACAGTCTAAGAACGACCAGCAAAACCTGGTGGTTCGAACAAGAATCTCACAGTGCCTTCGTTCCGGCCAATAACCTCCCGCCCGACTGCACTGGCAGAGTCGGGATCTTGCCAAGATTCTCTGGGTCGAGGATCGTGATCTGATTCCCGCATAGCGATTTTGAGACGAATAAGTTGGTCAGTATTATAGGGATTTGTAGGATTGGATTGGATCGATGATAAATAAGCATTGCGGGGTGAAGGATGAGGAGACGGTGAAGAAGGCGTTGCAGGAGATGTATTTGCGGTTGTCTGAGCACGTTGAATGAGCAGATCAACCATGACGTGTGCAATTGCTGTAGATTAGAGACATTTAGAGAGAGATAGTGAGGGAAACGATGATCTGCAGGTGTACCTTCTAGATCCTCCAAATGAGCTTGGAACTGTTGTTCCCAGTCTCCGCGTTGGCCCAACGATCCAGCGAGTTTGAGATTTTCTTGTCGCTCTTCTCCTTCAGGTTGTTCAAAAGATCCAAGGATTGCGGCAACATAGATACTTCCCAATGCCACAGTATGAGGCGGATATTCAATCGGGATAAATGTTCGATGTCTAGAAACTGAAAGTGAGAACGATCGTTATGTACCAGAACAACCTGACTAACGAATCGATTGCCAGACGCCAGGCCAACTTGGTTAACTGTTTGCTCGCTACCAGAAGAAAGTTGGACAGAAAATTCTCTGCAATAAGAGCATATGCATACCACCAAGAGCACGGCCCATTTTGATGACATACGAGAAGGGCATTCGAGACGTGAAGTTGAAACATATAGTTTCTAGGATTAAACGTTCCACGGCAAGCAACCTTTGTCGGTCATGTTCTACAAGCTAACCTGATTGAGAAGGAATTCAGTGTAAATGAAAGATGAACACACTTGCGGGTCCACCGTGTCGATGTCGACTTCCCCAAAAGGACTTTTGGATTTCGAGAGAAGATCAGGAAATCTAATGGCATATGAAGAGGCTAGCAGTTCTCGCGGTTTTTTGAGTGTGTCGTGCATTTTGGTAGAGACATACAGGGCAGCGAGGGCGACATCCTGAATTATTGTTCAGTCGACGTCGGATATTTGATAAGGTTCGTACATGGAAATTGAAGTCTTTTCTAGGAAAGAAAAGATGGAAACGATGATAGAGACTCTGACCCGTCGCGATAGTTCTTCTGGGGCTTAGTAGGTTGTTGTTAGAAGGAGAGGCACAGAATGAAAATGATCACTCACAACCCAATCCGAGACCCAATAGCATCAATGAATCCACAGGCGTTTTGACGAATCTTGTCTTCTTGTGTGACAGTCATCTTTCCTCTTTGCTTCTCTGACATAATCTCAACTTCCGCAGGTGTAAAGTACGAATGGTGGTATTTGATTGAAGATGCAGGCAGCTGCGAAGGGGCTTCCATGGCGCCTAGTGAATATGGGAGGTCAAGGGAGGAATCAATGCATGATCACCTGACGGAAGCCAAAAGGCGTTCTCAGTTCTGGATCTGAACTTTCTGAGTTTTCCTTGGTTGTCACTCTTTGGCCTATTGTATCATCGCGCTCTATCGTTCAATCTGTCCTTCCTTATTCCTACCAGCTTGCTTGGAAAACACACCCGGAATCAAGGCCGATTTGATAGCGCCACCAGTGATTCCCCCCACTGCCTCTATCCATGGAACCAGTTGTTCCTCCAGAAATTACTGCAGAGTTGACCCAGATTCTGTCAAATCTCGTCTTGGGAGACAATGAAATACGTTCAAAGTGTGTAATATGTTCAATCTGTCTGAATATAATTTAGTAATGGATATACATACAGTGCAGAAAAAGCTGTCAATGAACGGCTTGCTCATGCGCCAGATTTGTATCTTTTGGCCCTGGCGCAATTCTCTATTGCTGCCGACACTGAGGTGGTGAGCGATCATTGCTACTACTAGAGTTTTTTAGCTGCTTCCACTCGCACAAAATGCCCAGTGGCTACCTGGACCACCGATATCTTTGATCATCTCGGAGATTATATCTCGTAAATTTCTTAGTTTGGGCTAGTGCGCAAAGTTCGGCCTTGCAGTCCGCATTCACGTTTGGTCTCGGTATTCTATGCATTAAGTGCCCTTAGATTAACAATGCCTTTTCTCTTCATTGCGACTTTACATAACATTTGAGATGATTCTGAATTTCTGTGTAGATGCGCTCTTTTTCCTTGGTCTTGCTCCGCCGTCTTCTTTTCCGTTCGGTCCCAATCCCAAGTACACTTAGTAGCACAGAATCCGCTTCAAGCTCAACACCACAACCGGTGTCCTCTTTCCATTCCTTGTCCGCCCCTCGACTTTCACTGTTTGATCATCTTACTACTTCTGCTCTCACCAACCTTGAACGATTGTTACTCCACTCACTCTCTCATGAACCTGTAGCTTCAGTTCGCAGAAAAACGGTCGACACAATATCAGATGTTGCTAATCAAGGCATGCTGCGAGGAAGACCATGGCATGCCCTCCAGGCACAGGTATTCTCTATGACTCAAGCTACGAGTGCTACGAATGGTGTAGCGGGCGAAGGTCTCAGAGAAAGTGCCTACCGAGTGTTTGCGGGATGTCCGAATTTAGTGATGGATTTACAGACGGATGCAGTCCTGGGTGTGCTAGGAAAAGGCCTACGTGATGAACAAAGCATAGATGCATGTAGCCTCGCTTAAAACGGCGTTATATCTACTAACATGCTGACCAGGTTCGATATGCTGCATTGCTCGCGTCGGTCGCATATCTGTCCCATGCCGATTCACATCAACTTGCTCAATCCCTCTCGCTTATGTATCCTATCTTGGATACCCTTCCACCACTAGCTCATTCTATCAACCAGCCATCCGGCTCCGCTACTCTTACATCCGCAGAGGATAAAACTCCAACGGCACACTTACAATCGTTTCTTGTTGCCTTAACTCCTTTGTGTTCTGCTCACCCGAACCTTTTCCATCCTCATCTCAGTGCCCTATTGACTTTTCTTCCACCGTTGTTGCTTGCCAATACCGACCCTGGACCAACCCCCACGGTTCGCGCGCCTTATCCTACAGGGCTTGGTGGAGACGGTCAGTCAGGTGCTCCTAATTTACGCTCTTTCCTTCCAGTCCAATATCTGAACAAGATCTCATAGGTAGTTTCGCCACTCCCACAGGAAGTCCTTCAAGAGAATCACCCGTGACCGAAACTGAAGATGAGGAAGAGGGTCAATCTTTACGGCTCAGTGCATTAGAATTCATGCTGTCCCTATGTGAGGCCCGGCCTAGTATGTTCAAAAAAAGTCTGTGTCTATCAATCTTCTCTTTGTACCTACCTAAACAATCTGTTCGTCCATATAGACTCGTCACCAACGTCGCCAACAGGCGTCAATGTTGGTCAAGGGTGGATAGCTGTTATGGTACGCGCTTGCCTGGAAGGAATGGCAGAGTTGGACGAGGAGAGCCCATATGGTACTCCAGGTGGATTATCGCGGTGGCTCGCTGAAGATGTAAGCACTGGATATCATCCTCCTGGACATCTTTGAAAATTGTTTCGGTGCAGCCTACCACATCTAGTGCGGCAGAAAATGATTCTCCTCCAGCCCTGTACGAGCAGAGCTTAGACAGACTAGCTTGTGCGATGGGTGGTAAAGTGATTCTTCCTCCTTCGTTCCAGGTAACGGATATTCTTACTGCAACGAGGTCCTCGAATTGACTGAACGAAAAGTACATCCCATCGATGATGGCCAACTATGATTGGCGTTCTCGACATGCCGGACTTATGGCGATTGCAGCGATCGCAGAGGGAACAGGAAAGGTTGGTATTAGTCTAAGCCTGTGCCACGATGATTTTTCAGAAGTTGATCTTTTTCAGGTGATGGCTAATGAACTTGGAAGAGTCGTCGAGTAAGTACTCTTGGTTTGAACATAGTCTTTCGCTTCTCGTTCAATTTGCACTATTAGACTGGTAGTACCAATGTTCAAGGACTCGCATCCTAGAGTTCGTTATGCGGCTTGTCAGTGTGTGTAAGTTACATCCCGCCCTTCAGTCAGGATGCTCTGCATATTGATGTTGTCTGCAGAGGCCAGCTATGCACCGACATCGAGGTACGAAATTCATCCCCATTGAACAGATAACTAGACCCTCACAATTCGTTGGATAGGACATAATAGAGCAATATCATGAACAATTGTTTGCAGTACTTATTCCAGCTCTTGAAGATCCTGAACCTCGGTCCGTTGCGTTACCACGTCCCATTTTCACAAACGCTCATAGCTTTCGACGGACAGTGTACATTCTCATGCAGCAGCCGCGTTGATCAATTTCTGTGAGGGAGTGGAACGCGATACACTTCTCCCCTACCTAGATCCTATAGTGCAACGACTCTTGAAACTTCTCAATCCTGAGGCAGACCCAACGCAAGTTCAGAGACATGTACAAGAACAGGTCATAACAACTCTGGCAATGGTCGCTGATGCTAGTGAAGCTACATTTGCCAAAGTGGGTGTCACATGGACGATTGAGCTGTTCCTATTGGGTTTTTGAACTTTTCTAACCAGTATTACCCCTCAATAATGCCACTCTTGATAAATGTACTCCGGAACGCCAGTGGCGCGGAGTATAGGAAGCTGAGGCTTAAAGCAATGGAATGCGCAGGATTGATAGGTGTGCACCTTTTACAGGATGTTGGTACCCACCTGAACAAATTTCTAGCTATCGCCGTGGGACGTGAAATTTTCAGGCCAGATTCGAATACCCTAGTTGAATTGCTTATTCGAATACAAAGTGCATCCTTTGATCAATTCGAATGGGTTTCTTACTCACTCTTGTCGTCTAGAGAGTCCACTGGACCCTCAAGACACTCAACTAAGTCATTATTTAATGGGAACATGGGCGAAGATATGCCAGGCTATGGGACCGGAATTTGAACCGTATCTTCCGGCAGTCATGCCCGATCTATTGACAACTGCTAGTATGAAGGCTGACGTGTCGGTCTACGGTGCTTTCTTCCTCTGCTAGTGAAGCGTGTTCTCTCACTTTCCTAATGTGTATTTGTTTTAGATGAAGACGAAGAAAAAGTCGAGGAGCGTGATGGATGGGAAACTGTAAACATGGATGGTCAAACGTTCGGGATCCGCACGGCAGCTATCGAGGAAAAATGCCAGGCATTCGAGACGATGGTGATATTCGCGTCCACCTTGAATGCGCGTTATGCTCCGTATCTGGCACAAAGCCTGGAAATCACCCTTCCTGCTCTGCGATTCTACTTCCATGATGGGGTGAGAGAAGCATGCGCATTGTACGTCTCCAATATGATGTCTCCTCCCATAATAAATTGCCTTCTCCAGGCTATTACCGATGCTCCTTCACTGCGGCCAACAGTCAGGAACACTCACGGATCAGATGATTGCCGCTACTTTGCAGCAACTCATCAGTGTCATTTCTGACGAACAAGATTCAACGTTCTTGGCATCCTTATACAAGGCTCTCGACGACTGCGTCAAACTGTTAGGCGGACCCTCCGTGCTCAATGCCGACTATGTCAATGCTATTGCCCAGGCTACCAAACGCCAACTACACACTTTAGCCCAGAAACGTCGCAGTAGAGCCGCTCGGCCTTCCAGTTTCCTGGATGATGACAGAGAAGATCTTGCCCTTTTGGAAGAGATGGAAGATTTTGCATTGGAGGAGATGGCCAAGGTTCTCAGTATGCTAAATCCTAATCATGAACTGTTGGTGGCTATTTCCAGTGTCAAGGAGCTCGGGACCAACCAATACCAGAATGTGCTTGAAGAGGATGGTTGACGGCGATGTTCTTACCCAAAGTGCTTAAACTGGTACTAGAAATTCAAAAACGATGACAACGAAAAGTCGTAGACATAACCATAATTTGTAGGGCTGGTGTTTCATATAAAATGCAAGATCTAAATTTTCTATCAATAACTGTACAATCGTCACTCTGAGTACCACGCTTGCTACCATCGTTAACACTTCCGTTGCAGGTAGTTGTTTTCACTTACATAGAGTATTGATGTACATTTTCATCCCATTCCAGTTGGTGTCCAGACTTCAAATCCTGAAGTATCATCGCACTAGGACCAATCCATCTCCACCACGGGCCCACTCAGGAAGTTTAGGTCTGTTGTCGGTATAAACATCGGTGGCACTGATTTAATCATGTATGTTCTGTCTCAATCATCATGAATTGGCTCTTAGAATATCAATCCAATTCGTAACTAGGATGACTCCAAAGAGTCAAATTCTTCCGTGAAACTCCCACCCAGGGTTCATAAAAGAGCTTTAGCCCCTCGTCCGAAAAGGTTTCAAGGTGCTTCAGTAACTCTTCTTCCTCGAGAAATGCCGACTTTGAACATCGAAGGCGCAGAATCTCCAAAGCGACGCCGCCTCGAGGTGAATTTCGAAGCAGTGTGGCTGATTCCTGCACTTCAGAAATGAGGCTGGATGATGGTGATTGACAACGACGAGATTTAAGCATCGCAGTGAATGCTGAATGATCAGGTATCGTATACGCAGCTATAGTTAATTGCTTCAAGAAGGGAAACCGGTCAGGGTGAGGTATTTCATTGAGACCCCCAGACTTCTGTGTATCCTCGGAAGCACTGGGTGAACTTCTTTTACCGAGAGATAATACCTCCATGACTTCCCTAAACTCATTCACATCCCATTTCGCATCAGTGTGATTTAATTCCAGTCCAATCAGGCTCTGATTGATCGAATCCGCCTCAGAGAAGCGCGTCATCAAAGAGACGAACTGCTCTGTGGGCGGCCTATAAACGCCTCGCTGCGCTTGGATAAGGGTCAGCGTCTCGAGCTTGAACGAAGAGCGCTCGGATAACTTGATCACTTCTAGCTCCAGTCCCTCGTTCCATTGAAGTTGCAAATTTCGAAGTTTGGGAAGAGCGAGGAATGAAAGCGGTGTGAATTTGATATAGCAATTAGGGAGTGTCCATGCAAAAGAGACGGTGTTGACGTTAGGAAGAAGTATAATGGGTTGGACGGATGGGACGTCGTTGAATGATGGCAACATGGTACAAGAGCTAAAGTGGATGGTATGGAGGCTGGTGCATTCTTTGAATGCACGTAAATCATCACATTCGACATAGACGCTATAGAGTATGATGACTTGTATGAGACTACTACTTCTCCAACGCAATGTCAAGTCCCACGCATGATCTTGTTGGAACGTCGTCACACAGAGGTTGGGAGTACAGTGAGGTCCAAATAATTTCCGGCCAGGCTCATCAGGCCTATCATTTGAAGAGGAAGATATATGGACATCAAGCTTTTTGAGGTTGGGGAAGACCATATCTTCGGGGAAGAAAACCGGGATAATGGGATAGGGAATTGAGATCGTAGCTGATTTCCAACGATGATGGTGCTCAAGGATGTGTATAAGACCTGAAGTTCCACCAATGGCAAGCACCATCTCCTCAGAGCTATACCACTCATGAAGATAGTTCCCCCCATATTGATCTTCCGTGGTGATTTGGAAGGAAATAGATATTGGATGTGGTGCAGTGAGTCTGAGAAACGCACAGAGCCGAGAGGAAGACGACACTACTGACAACTTCTCATTGTCGTCGCCATGTCTGTAGTGCAAAGAGAGGGTAGGATAGAACTTTGTGGAAGAGCTGCAAATGTCTCGCCACAATCTACATACATGCGGAGGAGGAAATGCGTTCGCAGCAGCGTGAAGGTGGTTCTGGGTCGACGTTTCTGATGGGCCATAAGGATCAGGAAGTATGAGCGGTTTTTCAGCTTCTTGAAAGCAGATATGGAATATTTTTTCGAGAATTTCAATGGGCAGGCTGTGGATAGTCATAACTCAAAACCTACGTAGGGCAGGTTTACCGATACACCAAAATGTGATACCGTGCGAATTACAATGTACCACTGTGGTGACTCTGGTCCCATTTTCTCACCCCAAAAAGGCTGATTTTATCGTGAGGTTTTGACCAAAATTCTCTTAAGCTTAAATCCCCAAATGAAAGACTTTCCTCCCAGATAGATGAATAGATAGATACGCGGCTCCGCACAAGACGGGGTCCCACAAGGGAACAGCCGGGCCCCAGTGCTTATTTCGAAAAACCTCATGTCATTTACATCGGTACTCACCGCCTCAGTCAACACCCTCCACATTTTTTCTTTCATCGTGACTTCAGAGCAAACGGACGTTCGGCAGCACGGTCTTACAATTTATCGTTCTCGGTAACATTCTGGTATCATTCTATCCGTTAAATCTTGTTTGAGAGTGTACGGGACTCGGAAGGTGTCGAAATAGCCCGGGAAGAACCAGACAATCTCGCCTCTCAGAGGTTGAAAACCGGCCGCGTCAATAGAGGTCAGCGGACGACAGCTGGATTACAAGAATAGGTTATAGAAGGAAGAAGCTCTAATACAACGATTCAAGATTCGCCAGGTGGAGCTCTAGTCCCTATTACGCATCTTTTTTGTCGTCGTTGGTCATTGCATGCTCATAGACTCGCGTTGGAGATCTATCGTGGAGATATTTTTGCTTTGTTTTGCCGGTAAAGAATGTTATATACATTTCACCTCGATGTTGTCCCCTAATACAGGCCTAATAAGTCCAATGTATCATCCTTCGCAACCGGAATTAGAATCACGAGGAGGGATCCCAACGTTGAAGATCGGTCATTCCTACTGACATCGGGAAATCGAGGGAAATCGTCTGTCTGTTCTATTTTCCTATCCCTCTGATGTTAACGAATGAAATTTCATTCTTCACCTTCCTATATTAGTTCGTGCACTGGAACCTGCAATCCACTGTCTCAAAATTAACTATTGCGTACAATGCTAAAGTAAAAACCCCGTTTAGCTTTCTCGTATGGCACGGTGACGATATCCTACAAGGTCGGAAGGTAAACGTGTGTTCAAGGGTCATTGTAAGTTATTCGGAACCCGCACAACGCAGAATATTCTGTGGTTGATTCAAAAGTCAGGTTCTTCCAGGGTATTCTCTCGGTTCTCGAGTTTCTAGAAGACTAGGATTCACAGATGACAACGACAAGTATACACTAAAGTTGGCCAGGTGGCATCAGGATAAGGCCCTTGACCTGCTATCTTTCCAGACTCCATATCCTCACTGTTGCTTTGCACCTTCCAGAATACACTTGTCCACTTGACATTTGAATGTCGTTCACTGGGTACGAGGTGTGCATACAGGGTGTCATTGCGTAGGCTGATAGGAGAGTCAGACGACTGTCATAATTTTATTTACAACGAGACTACTGTACCGAAAGAATATTGAAAATTTTTCGGGGTGGCTGACTGGAGAAAGTCCCAGACTCCTAGCGGCGTTTGTGAGTTACATGCATCCTTTCATAAGTCACTTCTCTGACCAGAGGAAATTCTATTGTCACTAGACGGACCTCTGACTTCCGTTCGTATGTCCGATATAAAGGACCTGTTCGAACCTCTTAATGCTATCGCCAGTTTTTCTACTCGACCCGCTCAACTACGCCAAACACAATGTCCTCCCAAAAATTCATCGAACCAGTGGCCCTCGACCAACTCCTGAAAAAGCCTCATCAATTTTTTCAGAATCGTGCCGCTCCTAAATTCGGACACGAATTCCTTCCATACTATAGCTTCAACAAGGGGTTTCTTAACCTCAACAACGGTGAAGCCTATAACAAGCTTGTTGTGATTGTCGTCTAATAACAACCACCTTTTTTCTTACTAGGATCATTCGGCGCTCTTCCTATAGTCATTACCGAAGCTTGCAATGAACTGACTGCATGGCAGGAAGACAATACTGATTATTACTATCGTATCGGGTTCATCCCGCCTCTTATCGGCGTTCGGGAGCAAATCGCCCGGTTCGTAGGTGCCACGGACGTTGACGAGATCGTTATGGCTGCTAATACGTCAACTGGAATGGGCCTGGTTCTGAGAAACTTCCTCTGGCAATCCGGCGATATCATTATACGCTGTGAGTTCTTCATCGATCTCGAAACATGCTGATCACAATCGCTCATGAAAGATCTACATTTACCGCAGTCAACACCACCTATGGTACAGTCTACAAGACTATCCAATACATCCATGATACGAATCCGGATGTCGAGATTTCCCAGTATGAACTCCTTTTCCCGACTACGCGCGAGGCTATTCTCGAAGGGTGGCAGAGACATATCCATAACGTTAAGCGAAACGCTCCTAAGGGGAGTAAGATCGTTGCTGTTGTTGATTCGATTGTTGCCAACCCTGGAGCGTCGATGCCCTGGAAGGAGATGGTCAGGATCTGTAAGGATGCAGGCGTGTGGGCTGTAGTTGATGGTAGGTATCTTGCTCTGACCTTAATCTTACGGATCTTAATGACTGCTTCTACTACTAGGTGCCCACTCTGTCGGCCAGGAGCCTCTCGACTTGGCCGCTTCTGGTGCTGATTTCTTCGTCAGCGTGAGTGTGTTCATGTTTCTTTCAGCATCAAAAAGAGCACTCCTGAATTTTCCTTTACAGAGTGCTCATAAATGGTTGAACGCGAAACGAGGATGTGCTTTCATCTGGTTTTCTAAACGGTTCGCACCCTGTTATTCGCAATTGCGCATCCTCGCAAATTGTTGCTCTTGAGCTTACAACCGTTCTTAGATCCCGAGAAATCATGTTGACCACTATCCCTACCTCCGCGTCTTATGTCAGTCCAGGTCCTGACCGGCCTGAGACCAACATTATTTCACAGTTCCAATGTAAGTGTGCCTCTATGAAAATCTGGCACCGCTGACTCACTCATATAGACAATGGTACGATTGACTACACGCCCTATTTGTCGGTTCATTACGCCTTGCAATGGCGCGAATGGATTGGCGGCGAGTCGGCTATACATAAATATTGCAACAACCTCGCTCGAGAAGGAGGTAGACGTCTTGCAAAAATAATGGACACACAGGTCATGGATCCAGATGGAGAATTTACATTGGCTATGGTCAGTCGCATCTTATTCTGTATTCTACTGACATTCAATTGGACTACTAGGTCAACGTTGTACTCCCGTTCCCGAAAGATTTCAGTTCATCTTACGATGCGGCCGTCGCTTCCGCTCTCACGAACAAATTGCTTGCTCAAAATATGTTTGCTGTGACCTTTTACCACCGGGAACTCTGGTGGACGAGGGTCAGTGCTCAAATCTGGAACGAGGTAAGTTCAGTAACTATACCGACTCACCAACATTCCAATCGTCCCTTCCTTTACTTCTAGCTCAGCGACTTTGAAATCCTCGGGAACGCCTTTGTTTCGATTTGCGGTCAGATTGTTATTGAGCACCAAAATGCCAATATCCCACCTGACTCCAAGGCCAAATCCTTCCATTCGTATCTTGACCATCCATTCAGAGGTGCAGTCGCTTGCGATCCTAATGATGGACTTGATTGTCCAAGGCCTGTCACTGCTACCACTGTGGTACCTGTTGGCTACCATACACATCTGGCTTCGATCAGGCCTTGAGCTTTTGTCGGGGAAGGTGACATCAAAGAACAGAAATGAAATGTCTGTAGTATGTACAAATGAATTCAATGTAACAACCCTGTAAGTATGTATGGGACCTTTCACCATTCCGAAAGGAACTGGTTTTGCGAGGTCTATTCTGGAATTAACTACTTTTGTGCAAGCACATTGTGATTGTGCTTGGTCTGCTCTCAATGATAATGAAGTTTGCGGGCGCACTGTGTTCTTTGATTTGTTCAATACTGAAACTAATAACACATTTCTTTGCCACTGATATGACATATGTCACGATGGTTAAGTCATTTACTAAAATCCCTCCTACCACTGTTACAGATTTTGATTGAAGAAACATGTATATTGCATATTTGTATCAGCTTCAGTGAAATTTACTAAGTATCCTTGCGCAAGGTGCAGTCCACAACAGTGGAGCCTAGTATTACAAGTGTTATGCATATATCATGTGCAAATAAAACATATATATGACTAGCCGCCATGTTCGCATTTGCGACAAAGCATTATCAAAGACTCACTCAAGCAAAGCTGGCACATCTCCTCTCCACACCTCTGACAGGCCAATACGCTGCGACACGCTCCGCATAGATGCGAGCGACAATTCCGACATGAGTCAATCCTCCTGTTCGCACGAGCAGCAGGAACACAAGCCGAACACACAGGAGAACTACATAATCGACATCTCCATGAGAAAAGTTGCTTGTTCAGATCAAGGTTGTGGAGTCCGCTGTCGCTATCCGTGGGTGATGACAGGCCTTCCCTACATCTCCTACATAAGTCCCTCTTTCCACATTCGAAACATCGTTCTTCTTCTGTCAACCCCCCAAAGTAAACCTCCTCGCATTCATCACAATAATCGTCCAAGCAACCCGGGCACTCCCACACCAATGGGTGCTTATCCCAGAACGCGCATATGTCACAAATCCACTTGTGCGAACAGCCTAGTCCGCCCTCTGGTGAACATTTGGGACAGACGAGGCCCAACGCCCGTTTACCGTCTCGCTGGGGGCGAGAAGGATTGAAAGACATGGTAGATCTGAACATAGACCCTCTGAAAAAGGAATCAATGTGATCTTCTTCCGAAAAATTCCCGTCTGAGGTTGGTTTCATCGTAAAGGCATCTTCTCTTCGCGACCAGCATTTTGGGTTGTCGCATCTGCCCCATGTTGCTCCTTCCTCTTCCCCAAGATTATCGAGACAGGCATGACACGGAGCGAGCGCCGTATCATGTGCAGTTCGTGTCTCCGTCCGCTTCCGTTTCCTTGGATTCGTCCCTATGAGGAGAGGAAATTCTGATACAGGTGCGCCTATGCATCGGCCGAAATCTTTTTCAGGAAAGAAACTACAACACGTTGGACATTGAAGTTTGGTAGCGCTAGTCACGATGCTATTAGCTATATTGTTGAAATGTTTTGCATGGATATCTATGGCATCGTCGTCGACCACTATGGTGGGAGATATCCACGATTCTTCAAACATAACGTCGTCTTCTCCTATGGGCATAATCTACCGCTACTTTAAAGGTAGGGGAAATGAATTGCAGAAAGCCCCATGGTCAGTGGACAGAAAATGCCACGGATAGGAAGACGTACTGACAGTGGGGTAGTTGTGGCGGACGAAGAAAGGCAGCAATAACCGCCAAACTGAAGGTATTTAGATTGACAGATACACGGCTATACATAGACGGTTGGTGTTTTGAGTTCAATGACTTGACAAACGATCTGCAAGATGTATTAATTACCTTGTTCCTGGAAGGAAAATCACGCACCTTCTTGCACGAGTGCGGGAGAAGATGATAAGGAGGTGAACGGGCGCTCAAATTGGCGAGACCAAATGAATGTCATTGAATACTCAGATGATCACTGAACTAACGATTGGGAACAAGGTGGAATTATGGCTCACTTTTACTGCCGTTGTTGGCGTTGTTGGCGTTTCTGCTGACCTTTGCGCGACAATCGCCTCTCAACGATATGTTCGACGGAGCGTTACTCAACTCAGTCGAGTTTGAACAGTGTTCAACGGATCGTTTTGGTGATACAGCTGTCATCACAGAACATCAGAGATCTAC
Organism: Lentinula lateritia; assembly: GCA_028011325.1. Lineage (NCBI taxonomy): Eukaryota > Fungi > Basidiomycota > Agaricomycetes > Agaricales > Omphalotaceae > Lentinula > Lentinula lateritia. Next base: position 71,595 of record JANVFT010000126.1, on the reverse strand, counting down.
GGCAATAACAGCAAATGCTCATTCCCGCATCGAATGGTGTAGAAAATCTACCGACGTTGGCTTAGTGTTACAAGGATCCAGAGATCTACGGCAATAACAGTGAATGCTCACTCCCGTATCGAATGGCGCAGAAAAAATTACCGACGTTGGACTAGTGTAACAATAATCTCGAAAGATAGTCTATTTTTTGTTGAGCATCCCTCTCGGAGTTCTGCTCGAATTCTCTCATGAGAAGACATGATTGGTCTTTTTTGATTCTGTCGTGGGATCACAATTTCTAAGCACTGAAAAAACATATATGTAGTATATGTAGCACTCTGGAGCCTTCGCAATAGATCTCGTCCCATGTAAGATGTATATACGCCGGGATCCGAGGCAAATACATCTTTCTCGTGATAGCGATATGCTGACTTGGACTGTCATGCGATTATGAGAAAGTTACTGTTATATTCAACACTAAACAGTCTTACCCAGATCGTGATTCGGTCGACGTCTTCACTTCTATCGTAGGGCTGACCGGTCGTAGTGCAATCACCATTGAAGAATTGTAACTATGAGGTAGCTGATATAGAGTTCTTCGCCGGTGCTTTAGCAAGGTAGCGAATGGAGCTGCACCTGGTGAGACAGATACAGGTTTCAATATTAACGTGGATGATGTGCCGAAAATATCGAAGATACCATCAATCAAAGAACTTTGATTCTTTCACAACCATCATGAAAAAGTAGTCCTAACAATCATTGCCAACTCAAAGTATCGTCTTTGGTCCTACGTCTTCGGCCCTACCACACAAATGGAACGACAACCTTCCTCTCCTTAGGGTACGAATCACCAAACCTTTCTTTGTACCACAGATGCCCTTTGTATGCCCGCGGGAGCATCAGAACTAATTCGTTGAGGAGAAAAATCCATGGAGGCGTGAGCCTGGGCGCGAAGAGAGAAGGAGGTGCGCAAATGAAGGCAAGGAAAGTGGATGGAGAAGGTAGAACCTTCACGGAAAAACCAAGTACTGAAGCATTGATTGGGAAGGGCGATGCCGCAAAAGCGAAACCGAACCATTCCACCCATTCACAAAAATAGTTTGGATATGAGACATACTTGTAGAGCAAGCCGTAAGGGATTGCATAATGCTCCGAAGTCTTCTTGGTCTCTGCGAATTCATTGCTGGTTCTAGTTGCCTTGCCATCAGGTTTGGTTTTCGCTTTACGCCGGATATTCAACAGAATCTCATCGTGTATTATATTTCCAGCGAAGCCAATGGCCCAAAGGCTGAGTCCAACATAGAATGTCGGCCGAACGTGTGAAAAATTTGCGAATGCTGCGGGAGAGGAGAGATACGATCCTATTAGGGATCCGTTCAAGACATTGAACAGTACTCCGGCGATTGGAACTATGATATGAGATTGAGACCGTGACGGTGTACGAAGAGGCGAAATGATGGCGCGATTGGAATAATGAACTAAATAGGCCGCTGCTAGAATATACTGAGCGAGAGAAGGCTCAAGTGAGACTGGCTCTCCCCGAGAGAGTGGTGATTTCAAGAAAGAAAGGATGAACATTAGAGGAGACACTATTTCCATCGCTATCCACGACTTTCTACCTGTTGAGTATTAAGGCAGGAATTACACTGTAGATCTTTGTAGCACACACCATCGAGTAGAAGGATACTCTTTCCATTGAGGGCAAAACGTCCAAAAGGAGCGTTGATGATAAAAAGTGCTGGAGCGACTATTATACTGACGATTGTGAACCATTTTCGACACGCTATTGAAATCTTTGAGAAGCAGTTAAAAGGTCGTGCATATGAGCTTACCATCGTATAGTATTCGTACTTCATGCGGAGATAATTTGATCATCCTTGAACGTTCTCGCAAAATAGTATGGGAACAGGAGACGAAGTAACGGTCACCGGTGACGTTTAGCACGTGACTACATGCTCTCACGCGACGCGACGCGTTTGTACGCGTCTTGTTTCATTTGTGCCTACTGAAGCCGGGGGCTCTTACTACTTATTGCTACTATTATATGCACCCTGTTGAAGCTCTGTAAGGGAGCTGCATGGTTGTATCCGAAAGTCATAACGAAAGATGAAGCCGTAGTAAGACGTCTGGCGGTGAGTGGTGGGAGAGTGTGAGAGTAAATGGGCGCTTAATGACGCTCATCGCCACTCCTTATCTTATCTCGGAGCAATGAAATGAGTCACCCTGAGCGCTTATTCTTCTCTTTGCGTTGCAATTTATTGTCCGTCATTATGCTCTATGTGACTGTCTCAGCGCACCAGAGAATGATTCAACTGCAACTACAAACTATTCAACCTCTCTTGATCAGTTATAGAACAAAAATTTCGCGGTTGGAGCATTCATTACAATGCGATGGGCTAGGTTGAGTGCGGAGCTGGCTCACCGCGACTGGACGGTGCCACTGATGAGCCTGCCCCGTCGATAGATGATGCTCCTGCATCTCCATCGTGTTGTGTTCCATTGCAAGATGATGACTGAGCAAAAATATGAAGATTTTTAGAAATAGTCTAGTCAAATTTTAGTTCTGAGATTAGTCTCGCACTCTCGCAAACCAAAATTCATGACATACTGTCTTACGGTCAATATGAGAGTCGAGGGTCGAGACTCAGCGCTCTATGGCAGTAACGAATAGATTACTTACACATTGCCACCAACGATCATGAACAAGCAGGCTCTACTCTTTTCATTTTCATTTCCTTTCCTTTACAAGCCTCTCCAGCGCAACCCAGCCACCATCTACGACATCTAATGGATTCCTCTCTTAGTCTATCGACCTCCTGTCGAATTCTCACCCTCTGCTCATCTCTGGACAGAGCGGTCTCTTTCATTCAACGTCTGTCTGTCTTTGTAGACTTGACTTTTATCAGAAGTTCCTCATCTCTGTGTTGACAGAGGTACAGACATTGTCTGGACATGTCGGTGAAACTCAGGACCTCAGCAAGCTGATGCAGCACGACGAGCAATCAACGATAGGTTCTTCCGACGAAAAAGCATTACCGTGGACCATTTCAAACAAGTATTACTCTGCACAAGTACACTTTCTTGCAAGAACCGTCAAAGGACTTGCACCATTTCACTTGAAGAATGTTCCAGCGGTGATATTCATCTGGGAGAAGGGACATGTATGTTTCCTAGAGTAAATTTCCGGTGTAACTGCTCAATTTTCACATTCAGGCCTATAAACACCACATCCAACGTATCTGTCAAGACAGAGACCTCAATGGCTCGGAACTAGAGGTGTCTCTTGCTGTACGAATTGAGTCACATCAGGACGACGGGCGATCTAGCATCACTGCCGGAGACGAGGAAGAAGAAGTGGAATTCGAGAGTTCTGGCGAAATAGACGAATTTCTGTCATTGAGAGGTTTCGAATTTATCGATGTACCTGCTTCCGTTGATGAAAACAGACCTGAGGACGAGGGCGTCCTGGCTGAAAGTCAGTCTTTTCTGCACACTTTTAGTCACATCATAGGTGCCCAACTGATACATATCATTCAGCTATCCCATCTCTGCCTCGTGTCCTCGACGCCCTCAGTACAATAATGTGGCCCTCAATGCAGACCTCGACCAAGAGACAAAAACGTTCGCAACGAAAAGACGACGATCATAATGCACTGGATTGGGCACAAACTTCTTTCGATGAAATAGATGATCCCGACCTTGATGTCGCTGACGACGCCCACTTTGTAGCGGCTCAGACGCCTGTAAGTCGGATGGCTCAACAAGTCCGTATGAAGAATGAGATGGAGGAGCTTCGGCGATGGCTGGAAGAGGATGAACGGGAGAGTCGTAACGATGAGGCGGAGGGCGGTGGCGATAGTCGCAATGATCCGTGGGGACGTGCGGTCTCTTCGCAATCAGCTATGATGACAATGTCACCGACGTCTGAGGAAGGCGGGTTGTCGTATCCTGTACCTTTGAAGGAAGACAAATTTGACGACGACTTCACGGTATTTATCTCTGCCCCCGCACAAGATTCCTTCCCTAGTCCTTCCCACCCTGCCTCCGCCTCCGCCTCAAAATCTCACCAAGATTTTACTTCAGAAGGTTCTTTCCCTAGTTTTGCTTCCTTCGGCGACAGCTCTTTTACTGCGGCGTATCCTTTTGATGATGAAAGCTCAGGCTTATATGGAGATACATCGTTCGATTCTCTAGCGCCTCCTGACCAGCATTCTGGGATAATGTATCACTCATTAGGAAGTGCGTCCGATTTGGGTGATCTACCCAATGAAGAGGCTTTTCCTGCACACTCGAGCCCTCATATGAAAGCAGACAACGACCACAAGGAGGCGGATGATAGCGACGATGGTCTCCCGACTCAAAGCGAAATCAGGGCGAGCGCACATCGGATATTTGGAACGCTATCGTCCCCTTCCTCTTCATCTGCGAAAAGACTCGAGGCAGAAGAGACTAATGCTAAATTTGATGAATTAAATGATGATATGGATTTTGACCTCACGCATATGGTGAGCGCCATTCAGGGTATGAAGGCGGAGATCTCTGGAATGGAGAATGAGGATGATCGTAGGAAGGCAGCGGCAAGGGTGGCACTTGGGTTGGTTTACGGATTGGACAGACGAGGATAGATGATTCCGAAGCAATGGTCAAAGTCTAGAGATATGTACGTTTTCAACGGTCTCAGCCCCCCCTAGGCTTCATGAAACTCCTGTGTTCTTTGGGCATCTCTCTTAGCTCTTGGTTCCTCGATTCCTTGGGATGAAATTTTGAACCCCTGTTTTCCCCAGTACTTACAAGCACTTACATCGTCTACATAGTCTTGTTCCTGGCCCCGTCCATCTCGGTCCTTCCATCGCACATCTACACATGACGGAAAGATTCTGATAAATTGTATCTGTACTGAACATATGATAATTCAGTTGTTTGTATATTGCGTTATGGGGTATAGATGGAGCACACGAGATAAAACGGAAGACAAGCGTATAGATAGAACGACTATTGATTGGGAACAGATGTACGTAATTGGCTGCTAGAACGTTGAACGTTGAACGCTTCTGGTTTGCACCCAAAAATTGTTATCTGAGCTATGTATGTAACGATACGGATCTTTATGTCCTGCGCCGTGTACTTGCATAGCCGTTATTAAAGTATGTCGACGGATCGGTATAAACTTTACCAGGGAATAAGAAATGTAATGTACTCTTTGTACAAACTACCGGGAAGACACCGGAACTTCTGATAATTTTTACATACCGGTGTGATTATGCCAATGTAACAATTGCAGATACTTCCACGATTGTAACTGCTACCACCACCATTCTCATCCAGCATTCTTTCAGATGTATTTTTCATAACTTATCGACTACGTTTACAAAGAATCCCTGTTCCTCAACAATTCAGGGAGATCATGGACATTCGCCGACCCCCGTACCTGAGATCACAGTCGGAAAATAGCTCGACGGCAACAATAATTGCTTCTTCTTACCCTCATCTCAGGGCTTTGGATGATTTCGACCATAACCGCAGGGGCGCAAATACTATCGTTGGTCCTCGAAGGCCGCCTAGGAACCCTGCGAGGACGTTGGCCAGCACAAAATCAGGTTTTGAGCATGTATCGATATCCAGAACCCAGACAGGGACGAAGGAAGAAGTAACCCCTTGGGAACTGGAACCTTTTCCAGCGACGTTTTCCGAAGCGCCACCGACATTGATTACACCGACTGTGTCGAAGCGCGTATCAACAGTGAGTAGTATGGAATTCCCGTTCGCTTTCGCGTTCTTATTCGTACAATCATAGCGACCTTCTTCTGCTGGAGGTCATGGTCATGGCCCAGGGCTTAGTTTCTCTGATTTTTACTTGCTGCGGCGAAAGTCGACTGGAAGTCCCAAGTCTTCTGCAAAAGCCAAAGCCAAAGCCAAATCACCACCACCAACTACAAATGGACATGGTATTTCAAACAATACTTTGCTGCAGAAGCGTGGTACCTTGGGCTCAGGCCTTCCTACACAATCTTCATCTCATAATTCGTCGTCACCCAACCTGACTACGAATAGCAATGCTAGTCCTCGATTAGCACATAAAATTACCTCCGCGATATCTTCTCATTCAAATCCGCGCAATCCACCATTGGCTTCAGGTACGGCAGACCATAGTCACACGACAACGCCACCAGTATCATCCTCTTCTCGACCATCACGACAATCAACGTCCTCTGGCATCGTGGCGTCCCAGTCATTTCTTTCAAAGCCATCATCTAATACGGCTTCCACCTCAGGGTCCGCAGCAGCTCCCGCACCAGGCATACAAAAATCCCACTCCAAACCTAACTCCAACTTCTCCTCGAAATCCTCACTTGAACATCATGCTGATCACCAGACTGCTAACAATCTCAAATTCTCCACGGCAGACCGCACCATTCTTGAGGAGCTCAAAAGGAATATCAGTGCGCGCGAGGCACAGTTCATCGTCAAAGGACCGCTCACCAATCATAGTGGTTCGGATAATGGGTACAGGGGAGGGCACGGGGGAGGAGGATTGGGACTCGGTATCCAACTGGGCAGGGGAGGACTGGGTGTTTCTGGAGGTAGAAAACACCATCCGTTCAATAAAGAGGATGTACCTTACCCGAGGAGCTACGACCGAGAGGTGCTAGATTTGTGAGTTCCGCTTTGATCCCACCGTCTAGAAGATATACACATTTAGTATCTTTCTTCAGGGACGTATGGGAAACTCTATTCTATCACCAAATCTGCGAAAGTTTAACGTGGCATGTGTTTGAGGATCCACCAACCAAAGTACTGGACATCGGTTGTGGTTAGTTGTTTTTCTGCGTTTCTTGGTGTCGTTATCAAACTTGCAATCTCAGGTACTGGCTCTTGGATATTGGATTGCGCTCGAATTTGGCGCACATGCCATTTTGTCGGGATGGATCTCGTGCCCCTACAACCAGACTTGCAACAAGTCGGTTCTTCCGATCTGGCGCAAAGAGTTACATGGATTCAAGGAAATTTGTGAGCTCCAATTATTCGCCTCTTCCTATGCAAGACCTTCACCGCGATACTTCAGCTTGGAAAACCTCCCATTCCCGAATGAAGAATTCGACTTTGTGTAAGCCATTTCCTGAAAGTCTCGTTCCAACGCTCATATTACATTTATTTATTCCTCATAGGCACATCAAGCGCATTAGTCTTGGTGTTCCGGAAGACAAGTGGGACTCCCTTTTCGAAGAGATCTTGAGAGTTATGAAGCCTGGTGCTGCTTTTGAGATGATTGAGGAAGACCTGATGTTTCCCGGAGGAGCAATCCGTGTTGACGAAGAGAATGAAAGTATCCCAGAGAATTTCAACTCGCATTCTGTGGAATCTGCATTATTTTCAGACTCGGATACTCGACAGCATTCTTCCGCCTCGTCAATTTCCTCATTTTACTTCGGTTCGGGTCAAGAGATCCGCAATCGAAATAGACCCCGAAGCTCTAGTTCGAGGGATTCCTCTTCCACTGCCACCGACACAACGAATAGTCAAATCGCAGACAAAACCTTCAGGCGACGTTCGGTGCCCGTAAAAGGCAGCGACCAGAAACGCAGTACCCCGTTTGACTATGCTACTCTCACCACTCTGATGGGACTCGGTGATGGTGAAAATGGTTCAGTGATATCTGAAAGAGAGGACGAAAATCATTACCAGGAGTTAGAACGAGGCCCACGCTATAGTGGCTCAGATTGGGATTCGTTACTTCCTAGCCCGTCAGGCTCTCACAGAAACTCGTCTGTAGAAAAACAAGATCAGACAACCCATGACCCTCTCGCGGTCCCGTCTCCCGCGAACCAGTCAGCTGGCGGACCCAGCCCGATTCATTATTCCCCGTTACCCTTACCATCTCCTTCTTCATCCGCACCAGTCTTACCGTCCTTCAATTCGTCATCGCCGACAACCGCGTTCATGAGCGTCCCTTCCGTTATTCCCAACTCTATGGGAAGAGGATTAGAGGTCGAGGCAATCGTGGAAGATGAGGAAGGGGAGAAAAGTGCGACCTGGGCTTCGGTCAATGACGACATAGCAAATGGCCAGTTGGACACTAGTGCTGAGAGTCATATGCCTTCCCATTCCCAGGAACCAACAGATTCGACCATCATGCCAGTCAAACCACAACCTTCCGAGGTTCATAGAGCATCCATTTCTCTCTCCTCAAAATCGACTCCATTACGACATCCTCTCTCAGTTTCGACCGGTTCTTTGACGGACCTTCAACTTTCGTCCCCATACTCCTCCAACCCATACGCAAAGTTGAACTATGTGACGGGTGCTAACAGCTCAATCTCTGGCTCGGCGCCGCCGAAACGCCCACTCTCTACCAGCAATAATGGGTTCGGGACCGATTCAAGTATACACTTACCGTCTATGAGTTTTTCACAAAGCATGCACTCATTATCGTCAAGCAGTCCTCATTCACTTAACGCGGCCGTAGACGCGGATGGGGAATCTCGAATTATATCATCTGGTAGTACGGCTTCCCCGTTTCTCCTCAGGACTCTTCCAAAGCCTCCCGTGAATCCTCGTGATCACTCGATGCTGGAGATGATATACAACGAGATGAACGCAGCGAGATTCGTGAATCTTTCGCCCTTATCGTTGCTGCCAAATCTCCTGGGCCTGTATTTCAAGGGTACTTCGCTCTTTTGCTTGCATCTAATAGATTCTCATCCACTTTCTTCTAGATCTCCGGACACATCCGCCTGTCATATTCACATTCCCTCCCATACCTGTCGTAGAACAGTCACGCTCTAGTGATCCTGATCCTGATCCTGATCCCGATGAAGATGCCCAAGATGCTATTCGTCCTTCCCCCTTATCTGCTGGTACTGGACACACTGCGAGAGGCCGGAGTATGTCGAACGCTTCCAATATATCATCTCGTCTTACTGGTTCACCAACGCCATCCAGTGCCCGCACGGCTTATTTTGAAGGTCTACCTGACCATTGGATAAACATGCGGCAGATCGTCAAGCGTGAATCTCCCTATGTCATTTACGACGGCTCGAGGCTTTCGGCGCTTTCGCCTTCGACTAGGGCGTCTATCCTTTCTTCACAGCCTATGTCTTCGTCTTTTGCATCAGGTCGGACGGGATCTATGCAGGAAGAGGACAGTCCTGCAGCCGATGCTGATCGATCTTGCAGTGAGATCGATCCTCCTCGCGGAACGCACGATATGTTCACCCCCAGACCACACAACCCCGCCCATGATGTAAGATTCCGGCTACCTAATACCACCATGAACATCGATCTCAGGAGCCTAAATCTACACCTCGCTTTGAGAGTGACAGAGATCTTGGCATGTTCAGAGACAATGTGGGAGTGGGTCCTCGATTACCAAGAGCAAGCCCGAAATAAAAAGATTATTCAAGAAACAAAGACAAGGGCGCGCTCACGGTCGATTGGACCAGTCCGTCCGCCATCTCGTGATCAACCGTTAGAGCCAGAGAGCAGTGAAGTCCGACTCAAGACTGCCCTCACTGAGCTAACCAGAGAGACTTATGAAGATATGTTGAGGCGATTTTACTTGTGAGCCCTTGTTTGACTGTTCTCTAATGTATCTCAATGTGCTTCTAGAGATATGCAAGACTGTATGGCATTACCAGCTGTACTTCACGAGCGTTTCGGATGGACTACCTTTCCTGCGTCTCCTTCGGCCGAGCGTGGAACGTTCGAAACGCAGTGTGAAAAATATCAGCAGTGGGAGGCAGAGCAACACCAGAGGAACAACTTCAAATTTCTGTCAGGTGAAGTTCCTCGACAACGAGCAGACAAACCCGTTGTTTCGCCGTCTGATTCAATCTTCAACTCCTCTGCAATTGTGGATGGTTTACCAGCCTCTCATATGAATGGCCGCAGTAGTGTCTCGTCGGCTCTTGCGAAAACCAAGCATGGTTCTCGGGGTGTACCACCCGTTGCCCCGTCAAGAAGACTCAGTCGGTCGCTCCGAGTCTTTGTCGCCTGGAAAGGCGTATGATGCCTCCATTGTATTCAAGGGTTTCAACGACATAATTAGATCGAAGCGCACAAGTACCCTAAACGGGCGACGTAGGTCGTGGATCTGTTGCACAGATTCGGATAATCGTAATTGATTCAACCCAATTTCTCGTTCCCTTTCGATTTTGTTCATTTAGAACGCTATGTAGCCTTTTCATCACCCTATCTATCATACCTTTCGACTTCTATCTTCTGCATATAGCATCTGCTCATTATATCTTTGTTTTGTTCAACCCATCTTCATTTTTTTCACGATCACTCAAGACCCCCTCACGATCACTTAAATTATACTTATGTCTGTTGCTTTTTGATCCTTTGCATGTTGTAAGTACTTGTGTATAGTAATATATCTTCTGAGTTGTAAATTTTTTTTTCGCAATCGTTGTGTTCTACCCAAGCCCAGAATCTCAGCTAGCAGATAAGAGCAACAATGGACTTTCTGCTGAGGCGTACTGTGTGATCACCGGAGCCATCCCCAGCACCCACAGTCCTCAACCCGCTCGTTCCTCAATGAAAAAAATTCACCCCGAATCGAGCCAAGGTAGATCTAGTGATGTCGAGGAGAATCTGGATCTCCCTAAATGCATTTACTCTAGATTTGCTCTCATTTTTCTCCATCCAGGTATGAAAAAAGGACAGGGAAAGGATTGTATTGCACATAATTCCATTCTTTTCTCTTTCATCCTGCAGTTGATTGTTGCTCCTTGGTCTCGATTGGTGTCCTAGATCCAAGTCACAACACACTTTCTGAATGAACACTGACCGGAGCATTCGACGTTGAATCTATCATCATGGTTTCAAACCATCCGTCGACGTGGACTTGACCGTGACACCTTCACACTCACACGTTTCGTTAGCCGGTGTCTGCACAGTCGTATATAGCGCTACATACAAAAGTACAGTGATGAGCAACACGTCCAGACCTTGTCGGGGTGAAGTAGGGAAACATAAGAGCGGCATGGAGAAGAAGCACTTGACATACAAGAAGAGCAATACGATACACGCCAAGACGACGGATATGAAGCAAGAGATGGATAGAGAAAAGAAACCTATGATGTTACATTTCTTTAGGAATATCTCGGAGCAGAGAAGGGAAAAAAAATATAACCGAGAGAAAGATCGTATAAGGTGATACAAGACTCGTTAACCGAAAACCGGTGAGTAGACTTGGAAAGAAGCATGATCATGAACAGCAAGAAACAAAGCGACTAACGGCCACATCGGAACTGTATTCATTAAAAAAAAAGGTATTATCTGTCTGGAAGGACTATCGCCGTGTGTAATGCGTATTCTGTCCTGCCACCTGCTGCGGTTGCTGCTGCTGTTGTTGTTGGGCAGTACCCCAATGTCCATGCTGTGCAGCAGCAGCCGCCAAGCCGCCAAGCTGTTGTTGGCCACCAGATGTGTTTGACTGATTACCAGGATACGAATAGTTTCCCGCAGGCATCATGTGCGCGGGTGTACCACCATACATTCCGCCATCTGGACTTTGTTGTTGATGCGAAGGATGTTGTGAGGGATGATGTGTGTGATGACCGTAGGAAGAAGCGTACTGCGGATTGCTGTTTGCTGGAGGGACAGCATGTCCTTGCTGTGGAGACGTGGGTGATGCGCCCATTGGCATCTGGGGTGAAGTCCCTGGATGAGCGGATGATGGTTGGGATTGGGAGGCATTAGTGCCAGACGATATTGAAAGATGGGGAGGGATAGTGCTATTCACGGAATGAGGCGAAGCAGTGGGACCACCACGGTTGCTGGATGACGATGGTGGTGGGGGACCAGCATTTGAAGAAGCACGTCGACGTCGCTTATCTCCGACTTGCGCTCGTCCACCTCGAGAAGACTCGTCCTCTTCTACGGAATCGTCGTCTTCCTTTGGGTTACCGCCGGCAGTGGAGCCAATAGACAGTCCACCTGGCATGTTGTTCGCCGGTGTCGCAGCAGGCGGACCTATGTTACTGGAGCGACCAAGAGGAGCGCCAACAGGCATGGAAGATGGTAGAGAACCATGAGGAGCATTCAGACATGCCTGGATGAGATTCTTGCCCTCAGGCTGGGTGACGAGCGGCTGAAGCTTAGCGGTGGTGAAAGTATAAACAAGACCTGTTTCGGAGACGACAAGTAACAAAACTTGAGTACCAGTGAGGGTAGAAAGTTCATAAGCCTAAGTTGTTTGTCAGACATAGACATCGATAAATCAGGAATAAAAATTGCCTTTTTCATAATGCCTGAAACGGGAAGGTGAGAAGGCACGGTTAGAAGAGGGTTTCAAGAGATAAGACACGGAAAAATTGGACATACCAGCTTTCCTTTTGGAGAATGTTATATGCCGCCTGGACTTGTCCTGGATAAACTCGATCTTAATCTTTCGTCTCCCAGCTTTCTTGTCGCTCTTCGGCTTGTCATCGTCGTCGTCGTCGTCGCCGCCGCTGTCTACAGCGTCCCGGTCATTGATAAACGCGTCGTCAGTAACGCCAGGGTGACCAGGATGAGTGTGTTGAGGATCAGCTGGGTTGCCTGCCATGTCCATTCTAGAGCGCTTTTGCATGAAACCAACGAATAAAAAGACTTGTTGATCAAGCCAAGGAACAATAAGGGACTAGAAGACAGTGAAGAGCAACTGTTAGCGAGCAATAAATGCGAAGGAGTTGAAGAATTATTTACTGGACGTGGTAGATTCGAGACGGCTTTAGGTCGAAAAGGGAAAGAGGAGGGAAAACTGAGTGAGCTTTTTAGGAAGCCAAAGCCGGTTGTTTGCTTCTGCTTGACATGCGCAAACACTGCCTTGTCTTAAAATGGCAGCTCATTTTCCTATAATAAATCAATACCCACGTGGACTACCTAATTTCCTCTCACGCTTGTCAAGCCTGACCTCGTTGAATATCATGGTTGTTCCTCACCTCCGGTGATTTCTGCCCTTTTTATCCAGTGTTCCACCATATTAATTGAACTTTCGTAACTCATATCTCTAGACTCTGTGCCACTGGTAAACACTTACTGTAACGTTTCCTTCGCGACCACAACACGTTGTTTGGTTCTATCTTTCCTGAAGGATGGATAGATACTGCGGGTGCTTTTCCCGTGTGATCTTGTTCAACATTGATGTACTTGTCTCTCTATTCACGAACCACTAACTGCCTGGCTCTCTCAGTACTTCTCACTCAGCTCAGATTTCACCAGGATTTCACCCGGTAACTTCGATCTCCGTGGCGGGCGCATCACGTCTGCATATGGTCAAGCACCCACTCTTGGATATCTTTGATCTTTGACAATGCAGCTGACTTGTCTTCGTGTGATCTTCTGTGACCTGAGGCGCAAGAACGGAAGCAGTCGAAAATAGATCGGAACGCTCGAATGGTATGTGTAAACAATTTTCTTTCGCTGAATGCTCGAAGAATCGCTGCAAATTAAATAGCTAGACTTGTTCATCGGCATCAAACATCTATTTGTATCCACAAACCCCACAAACAGAGAATTTACCGTGGATCGAGCAACGCAAAGTTGGTGGCGAGTCATTATCGATACGATCTTTCCTATAAGCACGAAAGTTGAGTCTCGTCTTTGTTTATACATGATAGTCATTTTCTCGGGTTTCGCCAATTTAATGTGATATCTACTAGAAATGTCCAGGAATCCTTCATTTGTAACTTGCATGTTGAGTCGGAGTAAAACAACACGTCTTTATATGGCAAGACCGACTCGACAGACTGGCTCCAGTTAGCATCATATCGTTCGACCGTTCATTTCGAACGCCAAAACTGCTTAGGCCGTCTCAAACAAGCTCTCGACGTGAGATTATGTTTTAGCTGTCCAGACCAAAGTTTAATTTCATTTGGAAAGTACGGTCTTTTGGTTCACTCTGCAATGATCACATTTTCTTTTGTTATACCCAAGACCGTTCGTTTACTATCGACGTCTTGAACTTTCGTCAAGCATAAGGAAGCCAGCGGGAGAAGAAAGTTCTACGGCTGCTGAGCGCTAGAAAAACTCACAATCCCCTGCGAAGCCCTCGCTTCCAATTCTGCTCGCTACCTAGATCCTCCTAGATCGTTTAATCTTTGGGGAATCCTTGCTTCAGTTCAAGCTTTTTTTAAAAACTCTTGCAATTGGATACTTGCTAGCGGCCTGAGAACGAGAGAGAGAGGGCCTGATCAAAATTTCGACGTTGACGTGGAATATAACCAACCAGCATCCTCAACTTGATTTAGTCGGACGGACAATAGTCTCGATGACTCGCATTCGAAATGCCATAGTGTCGCTTTAGCTGCAGCGCGCAGGTGGCATGGACTTACATACACCCACGGGCATTTCGGTACTGTGTATTTAATAACGAAGGTATGAACTGACGCAGTGCTGGGGCTTGCTGGGGTTAAGAAGCTTTTTCATTAAAGTCAAGCTGACTAGTAAAAAAAGATGGCTTCTTATGCAGAGACAGGTCATGAATTACTTGCCATTGAGGCGAGAAGGTGCGAGGAGGCACGGAAATCATTGTCAACAGCCTCAGGTTAAAGACATTGACTGATATGGCTCGAGAAGAATACCATCATCATCCTCATTGAAAGTCAATCAGCGAAAAATAGATAACTTTACACCTATAGTAAATTGTAGGCCGTGAGTGAAATCCTTTGGATTTGCAAGATCCGGATCCACCGCGTTTACTTACGGTTTCATGTCAAGCTCAAAATCTTTGCAACTTTAAAAAGGTGTGAGCTCATAAAGTAAAAACAGTACGGACTACAATATGAGCGCTCCTCTCTTACAGCTTGGGAGCTTGGAGTGTATCCTTGCTTGATGTCGATAGAAAGCCTCTGGGACTCGGATGGTGGCGCAAATCTAGATGATGCCACTGTATAGCCATATCGCTAGTCCCCTCAGCAGCAGGAGGTCGAATGTATCGTGAAGTGCGCACTATTGACGTCAATGTAGAGCCATCATATGAATGAGATACAACCAGAAGTCAGATAAGGTCAGATATCGATTTGTTGAGTTATATCCAATCTGAATACTATCTGATTTGGATCATGATATGATCAGAGTACTAGCTCCTCAGGCTGTCTACTTAGGTACTAGCAAAGTAGTATTAGCGTATGTATTCGCCATTCAGCATCACTGCGGTTTGTTAGTAGAGTCTCCAACCTGCCGTCAGATTCAAGATTTCGAGTAAAATCTTGCGCCACTCGTGTCTTTCGAGCGAGACTCGAGAGAATAATACTTTCAACTCGTAATAGAACAGGCGCACAGGTATACAGCGGGAATTGTCGGTTTTTTTCGTCCTGAGAAGGCCTCTCACAACTTTTATGCAGCGGTCGGTTCAGATATTTGGAATCTGTGGTTCATTAGAGTATTTCCACTTGACTACGTCAAATGCAGGGCCCAGTCCCCACCAGCTCCTGTGCTCGTGGAGAGAGCTGTGGAGAGTGATATTCATAAGATGACTGTTGACCCCTAAGATCAAATCCGTCAAACGCCTACACTTCCGACCAAAAAATTGGATGGACCGTAACCAGGATTTTCTGGCCACTCCCGCGAGCGGAGATTGGATGAACTCTTTGAAGCTTTGATGTGGACCAGGGTCAAACCCTTGTTCGAAGAACATCCTGAACACAAATGACTGTCTCGATTAATTCAATAGGTGCGGAGACGAAGAACTCATCGTTATTAAAGGAGACATTATGTTCTCAAACATGAGTCGTCTTCTGGCTCGGGGACGGATACAATTCATTTTCAGCGGTACAAATCTCTCTTGTCTTCATAAGCTTCATCAATTTTCAGTGCACATCGGATCCGAGAAGGGAAAAACGGGTATCCGGACGTGAGCAGGAGCGATGACTCAATGCGTATTAGTTATCGGTTCGCTCAGTTTAGCCCCAATAGAAGTCAACAGACGGAACGCACCGTGCGCGGGATGCCAGGGAGTGCCTTTCCGCTTTTCTTATTGATGTACATAGTGGAATCACAAGCCTAAGAGAACGGCGTTGCTTATGCACTGGTGACTGGGAGGCCTTTCAGCAGATGATAAATTGTAGAAGAAGAGATGGGCTTCGTTCTGAAAATGATTAATTCCTCCATCTGTAGCAGTGACGAATGAAATGCTGGGTGATTACCCGAATGAAGAAAAGTTGAAATGACATAGTGGTCACTGGTCACCGACAGAACCAACAACATTAAAAAGTTTGAAACCCGATGAATTCAATTTGGATAGTCCATGGCTATACATTACTGCCCCCAGACTACCCAACACGACACTAGGATCCAGAAGTATTAGAGCACATATCTCCTTACAATTCCGTCGTCGCTAGCAGTCCAGACCTCAACTGTAGAGGAAACCGTATGGACGGAAACGTGACGCACGGCGTCAACATCACCACCGACAAGTTCTGCATATACAGATACTTTAGCATCAACCGACCCCGTTATGGGAAGTTCATCTAGGGATGCAATCCAAGGTAATCCGTCTCCTGTAGTGATAACCAGTCCAAGTGTAGATTGAGGAAGGCGGACGAAATCCAGATCCTCAATACTAGCATCATTTCTGCGAAAATGGACCGAAGCGTATGAAGAGGCGTTGTAAATACTGATAACGCCATTTGCAGATCCAACCGCAATAAACTTTTCTCTTTCCTCTCCAATAGGAATGCTGACAGCTATCGCATTGAGAGCACCATGGATTGATTTTTCCGAGCGGAACTGATGGACAAGCTTTCGAGGTTTTTGGCTCCCATCGAGCGCAAAAACTTCGAAAGATCCGTCGTGAAGGGCAGCATACAACCTGCCATTGGGGGAAGGCTCTGTATCCTCCGAGGTCGACAAATCACGATCGGGGTCCAGAAATATTCGATTGATGCCGATACCCACTCCGGCAGCGGAGTGAACTAGAGTCTCCTCTTCGCCTGTGCTGACGTCCCATACACGGATGGTGCCATCCATGCTAGAAGATATTATTGCGCGACCGCGACCGATCATAGCCGAAGAAGTGACGCTCCGGGTATGAGCAGTCAATGTTCGTACAGAGGATACACGTTTGCTACTCTGTCCCGAAGCAGACGAAACTGAAGCAGCAGCAATCGGATCTGCAGGATACACCTGCAAGGTGAAATCGGCACCAGAAGATAACAGGACACGGGAAGAAGGAAAAAACCGTAAGGAGGTCACTGTACTTCTGTGAGCTCTGGTTAATGCCGGAGATAATCCATTGCTAGCACTGGCCGCGGATATCAAAACCTGTCGTCTGGACTTGTACGTGGATTCCGATGGAGGGGACATTGCAGACGTAGGATATTTGCTTTGAGAATTTCGGATAGGAACACTCGGGTATAGCAACACCGATCCATCCAGATATCCAATGGCATACTGAGATTTGTCGGGGGCAAGGGAAAAGGCAGTGATCCTGTGTGGTTTCTGTGGGTTAGACTTTTCTGGATCGGCATATTCCTGGACTGGAAATAACAGCCTTGTAGGCGGAATCCGCAGACTAGGCGAGGAAACTGAGTAGATATAACCGAAATCTCGTCGTTCTTCCTCTGAGATATTGACATCTCCCTCGCGTACTTGGTAAACGACCTTCTCCCGGTCCTCGTCGTCGAGCACAACGCGAATTTTGGAGTGTATGGAACTTGAGGGAACCGGAGGATCTGATGAATAATCATTGTAGCAGGATATCCAGATATTTTCAAATGGGATCACCCCAGAGTAAACTTCATTCACGACGGTAGGTAACGTGGGTTGCACAGTGACGATGGGAAGAGTGCGGACGGAAAACTTCGAGCTCGACATAGTGTTAATGATATTGATAATAATCAAAATCTGGCTCAAAGTTTTTACACGAGCAAAGCATGACGCGTCACCGCATGGTGACCAATTTTAGCCTTTTTCACTCAGTACTGGTAAAGCAGAGAAAAGCAGGCGGGTCTAATTGCAGAAAGGTATATGAAAGAATGAAAGATAAGATACAGATATACATCGCAAGAAAAATCCAGATCCAAATGCAGCTTTACACTGACTCTCTTGAAGTAAGGAAGGAAAGGTAAGAGAACCTTTCACTCCCTCACAATCAAGTGGCGCTTCTGCGCTCTTTATATTCCCACAGTCTCCCATCCCTTGCTTTTGTTTAATCAATTGATTCCAAGGTCGTATTTCTGTAATTGGTGGCCTTTGTTCAAATCCGAATGCAATCAAGCACTTGTCCGTCCTCTTGAGTCTTCTTGGTGAGATCTTCATAGGCGTCGCTCAAAGCAAGATTTCCAAAGAAAGCATACGAGACCGCTGAATGGGGACCCATCTCCTACGATCGCGGCCTGAAAAGACGACGAGGTGTGTATTTCGTAGCTTCTTGTTGGCCAGTTGAAGGTTTACTCGTAGGGAGCATTACGAGGGCGGAGGGTGCGGTTCCAGTCTCTCGCATACCCTGACCACTCGTTCTTCAAGAGTTATTGTTGGGTGATTGACCCGGACGTCTTCAAGAGTAGTCATGATCCGAGAAGAGAGTAAATCCCCGTAGGTGGTGATCCAGCTTTCAGAGAGAGCCTGAGACAAATAATTTGCGATGTCTTGATCTGTAGCGATAGCAGGTAATATTATGAAAGAGACAAGGAGGATGAGCGAACCATGGAAGAATTGATTTTGAACCGCTCACCACTAGGCTCAACTATGGCAAGACCTGTTGAAGCGCCACCCATACTATGCATATGAAAATCCTCACAATCCGAATCTTTACAAATCCCTCCACCTGGTATCTCATACTGACATACTCGTTTGTGAGGATCAAGAAGCTGACTAACGGTTGCCAATCGGACCATACGGACAGCAGATAGCAAAGATGACAAAGACAGGAAAGGAGAGGGAGAAGAGAAAGAGGACGTAGGAGACAAGGAATGAGCAATAATGATCGAAGCAGATGAAGGTGAAGAATGTGTCGCAATCGTGCCAACTCTCTCTTGAAGAATTGGTCGTGGCCGAAAGCGCAAAAGAGGATGAGAATCAAAAATAGAAATGTACGAGGATGCAAGTTGTTCATGCTTTTCTTGCTGCAGGACCTTTTCTTCTGGCTTTGGGAGGTGCTCCGACAGGTACGGTGTCATCTACAGGTGAAATGAGAAATTCAATAAAGCTAATGCAGATTGAAGGGAGAGCAAACGAACTCGGGAGACGCACCTGTGCCGACGAAGACGAGGGTAAGTCGACGTCGACTGCTTCTGCCGTTGGGCTCCTTGCTGCAACCTCTATTGTCTGAACAAATTTCAAACATAGTGAGAGTCAGATGAAAACTCAAGTCGATATACAGTGCAATTCTTGCCGCTTGATTGTTCTTGGGCTCTCTGCTTCTTTCTACATCTACCGAAAGTCAACATCCTATATCTTCCTAGAGACATCAAAATACCTTGGCTCTCGATCGACGGTGTGTTCAAGCCTTCAGTATTAGCTATGCCATTACCTGTATCGTGGTAAGGAGAAGAAGCAAGGTCGATTGTGTGTTAGCAGAAGAATCAGTGGCGAGGAGATGAGAGAACCAATTTCAGCCGACGAGGATATGGTGTTCGCGGTGACTTAGCACAGAGATAATTAATGGAATGAACATTCTATGATGAATAGGAGATATACCAGAAGACTCCATGAAAGGGAATTGAGTGACGGGTATAGCAAGAGATGACAGGAGATCCTCTTCTTGTTTGACAGGGATACCGTCTGGGTTACTCATAGCCTCGAGCTTCTGCCACGTTTTTAGCTTAAAATTCGTGCAAATTCGCTTCGTTAAACCTACCTTGAGCTTCATCCGACGCCCCTGTTCGCGTTCTGCGATCATTTGTCTCATCTTCTGGATTTCCAGTTCTTTTACTGCTAGAGCAGCAGGGGACATCGTTCGAAAGTCTGGGGTAGCAGCAGCAGCAGAGGAAGCCGGCGGGGTTGAAAATCGACTATTTGTGGTCCCTGGAGGCACAGCTGCATGTTTTATTTGCACGTCCTCGCCATCTGCTTCGCTTTCACTGTCGCTCAAATCAATGACACATCGACGCATTGTGCTGATGCTAGCAAAGCTTCCAGTACTGCGCTTGATACCGGAACCGTGCCGATCTCGCGGGGCAGCATCAAAGTCAACGAAATCAGCGGCCACAGGTCGTTTACCATTTCGACGGGCTAAGCCATTACTTGTACCAGATATATCTTCACTGGATGATGACCGCCGCGAACCCTCCCCTGAAGTGGAGGCACCAACGGAAGACATAAGGCGCTCATCAGTTGGAAGAGGGGTTTGACTGGAGGGGGATTCGACCATATGGTCAATTGACTTTTCTCGTTCCACAAGCACAGGTGTTGAGGTTGACACAAGCCCTGGAACTTCATCGACATCCATTTTTCCTGATCCGACCGGTTCAATACTCCGCAAAAAGTCATCAACACTTTCTGACGGCGCCAACGATGTTGAAGGAGTCATCTCAACGTCCTTGTCGTCAACATCCATAGGTTTTGACGTTGGTGAAAGTGAACCCATGCTTCGAGTTATCCGCGAAGCTTGAACAGCCTTGCGAGCAAGTAGCTCTTGCCGTCGTTGGCGCTCCATGTCAAGTAGAACTGTGACGTCTGCGGTGTCTCCAGAAGACTCCGCGGGCTTTGGCATACTGTCTCTTGAGCGATCCTGACCAGGAAAAGAAGGTTTGGGAGGTAGACTTGGATGGCCCAGAGGGCGTGGGGTGTCAAAATCAGATCCCAAAGGAGACGATACTCTTGTCGGAACTCGCAGCAACGCTTCGAGAGTGGAAGGTGTGTAGGGTATGATCCCATCTGTGTTGAGATTTTGGGGTAGACGCAGATTGAGCTCGCTGAAAACGTAGAATACAATTTCCCGACTAAGACCACAATCGAGTAAGTATTCGGGAGCAACGCCCCAGCCTAGAAGGTCCAGTACAATATCTTTTGCGGTATCATATTGTTCTTGATTCACTGAAAAGAGGAAAATTTTAGTCCAGAAGGTTTGAGAAGATTGAACCGTAACCGACTTTCTAGACCAGGTCGAACATGATCAACATCAATAAAATACGTATGTTCCCCATTAGTGACTTCAACCCGTTGGGGAGATTTTGAAGAAGGGCCAGGAGGAACGGCTGACATTCTGTCCAACAAGCTAGATGACGAGGTCTCAACCTTGAGCGCAAATGTCGACGATAGAACGTGGCGATTGTTGGAAGGCTTAGGCGGAGAGGGACGTTTGGAAGTAGGTGATGGTGTGGTTGTTTTCGACTGAACACTCGCAGCAGCAATCACCTTGGGAGCTTCTTCCGAGTCACTAATTTCACCCTCCTCACGTACTTGACCATCTTCCATATCGACTTCCGGTATTTTGATGGAAGGAGGAGGTTGCTGATTAAGCGAAGGTTTTTCTGGTGGTGAAGAGGCAATGTCAGTTTCGGCGTCGTCTTGCCCGTAGTCAAGTTGTACAGAGTTGTCGACGCCTGCTGGACGAATAGGAAAAGTACTCGACTGAGCCTGATTAGTGTTTACTTTCCGTCGTTTACTGGACTTAAGAGTAAGCAGTGCAGCGGCGCGAAGAGACGATGCAGCATCTTCGGTCGAAGCTACAGGAGCGACATCCTTGGATAATTCTGCACCAGTAAATTGAGAGGATAAGAGTCCAAACATCCTGGCACGTATGAAGGGATGTCGAGAGATTTGGTGAGGAATGTAGAAACAGAAGGAAACGAAAGACCGAAAACGCTACGTTGAAGTTCACACGATCAATGTTTACTAAGGAGCATCACTTCAATTACAGTAACCGTTGGAAAGACCGAAATGAAGGGCTGACTTCAGACAAAAAGAGTCAGAAATAGAAATTTATCAAACATTTTTTACTTTGCTGCTGTTCCAAAATTTCTTACAGAGATCTACGCTGACGAATTCTTTTTATTACCCATGTAAACGCGTACCAACCACCGACGAGCACCACGAACGCACCAACAATTCCTGCACCGATGTAGCCTATGTTGTTATTTGCCTGGTAAGTATGGTGTGTACGATGCGTAAGTAGATGAAGTTTCATCTCGTGATGAAAAAAAGGAGCAAAGACGAACCACGTTCCAGCCCCTCCACCACCTCCCAGCAAGACCACCACCGTCTTCCGCCTGAGCCGCAATTTTGCAAGGAGTACAGTTGTCACCAATCAACGCCATGATTTCAATCAGAGATATGCTGCCACAGAGGTGGGAAAGACCAGTCAATATCGATTTGTTGAAAAACATCGATACAAATAATGAACGATTCTCTCACCTGAGGGCGACCATTATACTCATTAGCGTGAGGAGGATACTAAGACCTGAAATCGCATTTTGCTTCACCTGAGCATTTCTAGTGATTTGTATTTCTGCTCCGGATTGGGCTTCGGTGCCAACAGGAACTTGAATGTCAACTTTTGATTCGATTTGGTCACCATCCGGGTGAGTGACTCGGAGGTCGCTGATACTATCCCGATCCAAGCGACCTCTCTCGAAAATTCTCAAAGAATGTTCCGGAAAGCCAGCATAGGAATACAACATCAATATCGAATCCAGGGAGTCAACTAACGTCATTCCTGCAGTGAAAAGAAACTAGTTTATCATGTAGGGTAGATGATGCCAACTATAGTCAATCAGACGGCTCGCGAGGAGGAAAACGGTTTATGAGACGTACCGGGAGAATAACAACATCTGAGGGAGGGATGGCTTTTCCACCGGATGTCTTGGTTAACGCAGAGACAGCGAGGAGGGCTATGGAAGATGTGGTGTCAAATCCGAGACCAAAGAGTATGCCTACAGGGTACATCTGTCTGGGAGAGTCAATGATCATACCTCTCATTGGCGCAAGAAGATTGGACTTGTTTACCTTCCAAGGTTTGTTTACAAAGGTTACCACAGGCCCGATGATTCTCATCATTAGCATATGATTTTCTTTTGGGTTGTATGGCACATTATCGGCAGAATCAGAATTTGCTGCTTGAGAGCGGAGTCTCTGTTGTGAATTTAATTCAGCTGCAGATATTTTGATTGATATCACAGACCCGCCGTCTCATCAGCTTGAACAGGATGATGGAGTTCATGAGTGCAACGATGAACAAAAATGATCCACTGATTGCTGAGCCTGTAAGAGTTGAATGGTTCTCAGCAGTTACACTAATCATCATCAATATGCAACGCACCGATTATACTACCAACTTGGCCTACCCCATCTAATTTACTTGCGATGTTTGATGATATGGCAATCGCAACATTCTGGGAGAGTAGGTTAGGTGTTTAGTTATCTATCTCTATCCGAAAATCGAGCCGAGATCTGTAATACGCACAACGACAATAACGATGGTACTATGACCCAGAGAGAAGTAAAGCCCACAGGTGACAGGTAGCTGGTCCATCGCTATGAATCCCCGAGTTGCATTATCGATTGCACTGAAGCTTTTAGATCAGTAACCGGAGATGAAAATCCATATCAGCACTCACCTGATATGATCAGCGTCCAAAGCTAAGCACAATCGTTAGCGTGAAGGGTTGAGGTAGGAATCTCCGAAGGTTAAAGGTATCAGGATTTGAATTTACCATGCCGCAACCCCAAGGTCTGGTAGAGATGGCTCAATGAGCTGAACATTGAAACTGCCAGAAGTTTAACGAACCCATGCAAGCATTGCAAGTCCGAGAATTGACTTTGTTTCCTTGGTACGACCGAACATTACACCAGCAGCTGTCCAGCACAAGGCATTGGCTAGGATTTCGGAAGTGAGAAGAAGGAGAGAGCGGCCGAAAAGGGTCAGTCTAGGAGCTTCAACTCTGTGCAGACTTAGATAGGTTCGAATAAATGTTGTGGCCATTTAGCAAATGTAGGGGGGTATTGTAGAGTCGCAGCGATAAGCCGAACATCGAACGGGCCGTCAAGTATTTTCGAAATACGCCACATAAGAAGGAGAGGCGCTTAATAGGCGCGCCCAATAATAACATGCGTCATCCTACATAGATCCAGCAACAAATCCCTTTTGAATCCATAATCCAACGACATGTCCTCTCATGGCCAATTCATACAGGAGTCAGTAATCCCAAAAGCTTTCTTTTCATTTAGCTGATATATTTCAGAATAATACGCGGGTTTTACGATTTCTTTCGACTCATAATACCGGAGCCTCAAAACCGCATACCAATCGCTCTAGATGTCATCCCTTATTCGTTGTCCTGGTTCATTCCATTCTTTTTCTTAGCTTACCTTGCCCGGCGCCCGGAGACGTACCTAATACGGCTGCTGCTACTGCCAATAGTAATTACTACAACTCTCGCGTCAGCATTTCGATATTGCTGGACTATACCGGCTTTGAATGTCTATAATTGGGGCCAAGGTGCGTTTCGTTGTCTCTACTTTCACAGTAGGACTCCCGTTGATTGAGAGACGCTTCAACATAGGTCTAGCTGCAGAAGTCGTAATAGCCAAAGCTCTGGAATATGCACTCACACCCGAAGGCATGTTGCGAATGGGGGAATCTCAACCGAATCAACCAAAAGGCAAAGCTAAAGCAAAACATTACTCTAATGGCGATGCTCAAAATATAGACGCAGACTCCCGATTATCACCCCCGAAACATCGACGTTCCCACTTCATCTCTGCCTTCGGAGATGCATTAAATCTTGCACACGAAATGCGGGGCTCGGGTTGGAAATTCGGCGTCGGGACACATATACCCAAACCAGTTAGACCTCTAGAGCGGAAAGAGTTCATCAACGTGACCCTCTGGTCATTCGTTAAACACTTCCTCCTCCTCGACTTCATCGAATCCATCATTAAATTGTTTCCTGGTGTTGGTACACCAGCCGGTGGATCCATTTTTTACCAAAATCTCCCTATACTACAACGATACATTGTGTCTACAACGATACACATGCTCACAGGAACCGCCCTTCTTTCCGGGTTTCATATGGTTTACGATCTTTCGACGATCATAGCTGTTTACGTCTGTGACGATTCACCCTCCTCATGGCCTCCCGTAATGGATCATCCATGGACAGCGGACTCCATGCACGTCTTCTGGGCGAAACGGTGGCATCAATTGTTGAAGCGTACTTTTGTTGTGTATGGAGGCATTCCAGGTAAATGGGTCGCTGGAAATATTGGTGCACTGATTGGCACCTTCATTGCGTCTGGGCTATTCCATGAATGTGCGATATACGCTATGGGTCAGGGATTTGACCCTGTTGTTCCTGCATTCTTTGCGTTGCAAGGTCCAATATTAATCCTAGAGAGGGTGTGGAGAATTGTGACCGGAAAAAGGGTCGGAGGATGGATAGGGAGATTGTGGGTTTACTCGATGATGTTTTTCTTTGCTCAACCGATGAGTACGTATCCTTTCGTCGAGCTGGATTGATTGACTGGTGTCTAATCACGAGTTCTATATTTGATAGTTGATTCTTGGCATAGGCGTGGATTGGGCGGTGGGATGGTGATTCCCCCTTTCATTAGTCCCGCAAGAGTGGTGCTCCCCCTCTTGGTCCGTGCATTCGACGCTACGGTGCTGGCAAAATGACGATTTTAGTCCCACACATTTTCGGCATGTATATATATCTACTGAATGCCACTACCACCCCCAGTATGTATCATAAGCTTACAACAACTTGAACGAGCTTGTACGGGGCAATATGTATGTATTACTTGCACAAATAATTACAACAGCATAATGACCTTCTTGAACATTGCCTGTGACAGATTCAGGATGGATTCTGACTCCGACTCCGATTCAGAAAGTACATACTTTACATACTGAACACAAAACGCCTTCCTCTTCAAAGAGAAAAATAAATAAACAGCGGTAAGTCAAAGATTGATATAATAGTACTAGTAGTAAGATAACCTTGGCAAAAAGAGGATCGAAGATCCACATATTTTCATATTGAGCAAACACTATGAAGCTATCCAGAACGCAACCAACGCCGTCACACCAAGAACTACATGACGCGACACCGTGCTCTGGACTCCAGCTGTGCTAGGTAATCCTGAAGGGGAGCCAGTATCTATGGCTATAGACGTCGTAAATGCTGGTATTGGGCTCAACGTAATAGATACCGGCAAAACCTCTAGAGACAGTGGCAATAGAAATGGCGAAGCAGATGTTTGGCGCTGTCCATCAGCAGAGGGCAACAAAGCATAACCGGCGATACCCTCTAGAACGTACCCTGGCGCGCTCATGCTTTCGGCTTGGTTCATGGTGTAGAAGTGGTCTGAACCGAAAGAGCTGAAGAGGCGGTAGATGGGAGAAGCACCACATATACTGTAAGGATAAACGTATCCAACATTTTGTGCCTCGGTGTCAAAGGCAAAACCTTGAGCAAGTGCTTCGCTGACTTCATTCTTGTCTATTGTATAGAAGTGGTCGCTGGAGCTAAAACTCCATAATCTGTACAGAGGAACAGTTGATGCTTCTTGGGTGGGCCAAAGAAACGTTGCGTCTCCCTCGAAGGAGTAACCGATCACCGCGACCGAGTTGTTCATCTCAGTCAAGTTTGTGGTATAAAAATGATCGGTCCCACCAATACTGTATGCACGCAAGAGTGGGACTGCATTGGCGACGTTGGCGCAAGAAGACGAGGTTGTGGCAGACACTTGTGATTCAGGTGATGCAGTGATGGTACTTGGTAAGAGGTATGGAATGGCAGAGCTTTGTACAACAGTCCCATTGGCGGAAGGAAGTATCGCGAATCCTGCTATTCCCTGGTCCTGATACCCTGCCTGCACCGCATTTTGGCTCTCTACAACATCCATCGTATAGAAATGGTCGACAGATGTAGGATCGAATAAACGATAAATCGGAGCCGCTCCGCAGATACTATAAGGATAGACGTATCCTGCAGTGTGATTGGGGGCAGTATCATACGCCCATCCGGCGTTCATCATTTCGGGAACTTCGTCAGAGGACATGGTGTAGAAATGGTCACTGGAGTTTTGGTTGTATAGGCGGAACATGGGGACGGTGCCGGGTTCAGGCGTAGGCCAAAGAAAAGCGGATTCACCTTCAAAGACGTAGACGCCACCGGCGAGAGCGTCGTTCTTCATTTCAGATACGTTAGTGGTGTAAAAATGATCGTTCTCGCTGCCGCTGAAGGCGCGTAGAAATGGGACTAGGGATGAGGTGTCCGCGCATGTATCTGCCTGCACAGAAACGTCAGCATTACAAATTCGAAGGAGGATATGAACTTTCCCTACCAGAGACAGGGACACTCTCAACAGGATTGAAAAGACAGTAGGAGAAAGAACGTGCATGGAGGACTAAGAAGAGGGACGAAGGGGCGATTGAATAAAACACGATTCTACCAAGGCCCCCATCACCAAACTATCACCAAATGTTGAACAGGTTCTGCTATTTCCGAAGTAATTGCTGAGAGGACCAGAATTGTTCGTAGTGGTTGTCAAATGATATCACTGCCTTCCAAGATCAATTCAAAATGAGTACTATCATGAGGAATACAAATCTAGCAATCAGCTTCGTTTGTTGGAAACGGACACTCCGTGATTATCTGGGGTGAGAAAATTGTTGAGGAAATCGCGTGAAATTTGGAATTGCTGTTTGAATCAGAGCTATCGATTGATTTAAGTGTTTTGCTACATGCTGAACGTTGAAACGTTGAACACTGAGTACTAAGCAGTCTGATCAGAGGAAGTTCGGAATCGAAGTCAGTGGTGGTTGGGCGTTTATTTGAAATTCTCAGGCACCCCTTCCCATCAACCATCATGGCCTCAAAATCCAAGTCTTCAGAGAATCTCAAGCAGAAGAGCTTGATGTCATTCTTTGGAAAGACACAGGAATCTACTCCTTCAGCCTCTCAGCGAGCTAAGAAACATGCTACAGAAAAACAGTCCAAACCAACACCTAAAGACGCGTCCAAAATCGCGTCTTCCGACAACGTCCTCCAGACTCCAGCGCCCAAAAAGCCAGATGTACGCGCTCTCAACTCCTCTGCAGCTGCAAGTTCGTCCTCATACAGCAGTGGTATCAAAGTGTGTCACTTGACGCGTTTTTACCTGTGATCACTAACTCACATTACCATAGGATACTCCTCCTACTAGTGATGCTATTGACGTAGATATGCTGTCTTCTGAAGAGTCAGAACGTAGTAAACCTCGGGTGAGAAGCATTGGACTTCTGTAGACGAATCTCAACAGGCCGCTTCAGGTAGCAACTAAACGAAGGCGCGTTGTAGATGATTCGGATGAGGATATTCAAGCGTCTGGACCGTCTTCAAACTCAAGGCATTCATCGTCCTTGCCACCATCATCACCTTCTGAAAGAAGAAGTGCGTGTTGGTTTTGCATCGTATAACTATAACCCAACATTCTCCTCCAGGTCGTCTAAAGAAGGCTCGATACTCGGAACTGACACCAGATGAGGATGAAGAAGATTCAGAAGTCTCCAGCTCGTTTACGCACAGGATCACTAAGTTCAGAAAATCTCCAGCAAAGACGGGACGAAAATCCTCCAAGGCCTCAGAAGACGACGACGACTTCGTTGTCCCGTCCGAAGACTCAGATGCTGACGTTGGATCCATGAAAACTTCCTCCTCTCGACCTTCATCGCGCCAATCATTACTTTCTGACGAGGTCGAAGACGAAGAGGAGGAGCCTATCTCCAAGAAATTGAAATCGAAAGGGAAAGCCAATATCAAGCCTAAGGCTTCTACCCAAACGTCTGACTCATTCTCATTCCTCACTGCGGCGGAGCAACGGGAGCAGGATAAGAAAGAAGAAAAAAAAGCAACAGAGAGTCCATACGGGTTTTTGCAGGATGTTAAGGATGTGCGCATCTTCTTTGTCCCAATTTCAACCTTGATTTAATGTTTATATCAACAGAAAGACGGCTGTCGCCCAGGGGATCCTAAATACGACCCAAGAACGTTGTACATTCCCAGCAAAGCCTGGAAAGAGTTCACTCCATTCGAGAAACAGGTACATTCAAGTCTTGAGCTGCCTTACAGACCTCAATCTCACCGAGCTTGTCGTAGTTTTGGGAAATTAAGCAGAACCATTATGATACCGTATGTCTGCCTCTGAGTCTTATCACGCCCCGAAAGGTATTAAACACACCCTCAGATTCTATTCTTTCAAAAAGGGTGAGCGAAAGCCGCTCATCATTGCGACAGTCTTCTATAATCTTCCTTCACGAATTTGTAGAAAGTTCTTTGAGGTGAAGTCCATACAACTTTCATCCACTCTGTATCCTCATGTGCAACTCAGCTCTATGAAGATGACGCAAGAGTGGGTCATCAAGAGTTCGATTTGAAGCTCACGCAGAGGGTCAAAATGTCAATGGTTGGGGTTCCAGAAATGTCTTTCAACTTTTGGGCCGCGTAAGCCTACACAACATTCGTCCCATGTCCTTCTAATCATGTTTGTTCTAGGAAATTTCTGGGCAAAGGATATAAAGTCGGAAAAGTGGAGCAATCTGAGACTGCGTTGGGAGCAGAAATGCGACTGGCAGATGACAAGAAAAGCGGCAAAATCAAGGGCGGAGAAAAAGAAAAGATTGTTAGACGGTGAGTCTACTTCGTATTCCCTGACGAGACCAGTGGGAAGACCTGGTTTTTAGAGAACTCAATAAGGTCTACACAAACGGAACCTTAGTCGACGGCGAAATGATTACCGACGACGAAGCAGGTCATTGCATTTCTATTCGTGAGATTGAGTCAGACGATGGCTCTCATAACACGTTTGGTATCTCGGTTTTGGACTGCTCGACGTCCCAATTCGATCTTGCTGTATTCGAGGACGATATCTGCCGTACCAAGCTTGAGACAATGATTAGACAAATTCGGCCTAAGGAAATGCTTTTCACCAAGGTCCGGTTTGCTGAACATCATGTCTCTTCATCTGTCTGAGCAAAACTGTCTTTTTATAATACTATTATAGGGAAACCTCTCCATTTCCACCACGCGACTTTTGAAATCTATTTTGCCCGCAGCTTGTCTTTGGACTGCATTGCGCGAGGTCGAGGCTCGAAGCTATGACGATACCCTCGAAGACTTGAAAGCCCGGTTCCCTCCTACCGATACCGAAGAAGTGGCTGATACTGATGAAGTCCAATTATTACCTGAAAGTGTCCCAAAACCAATCAGGGATATGGCTGATTCTAGACCTGCTATTGAGGCGCTGGGGTCGATGATGTGGTATGTCGGCGTTTTCTAGCTGACGAGAAGACTCATTTGTCTTATTCGTTCCTCTCAGGTACTTGCAACAGTTGAACATCGACAAAGATATCATCACTATGAGAAACTTCAATATCTATGATCCTATGAAGCGGGGTGAAGGTCTGGTGCTCGACGGTCAAACTTTGGCTCACATCGAGGTACGTAAAAACGTTTGCCCACGTGGTCTACTGGTTTTTACCAGGACATGAGGGCAGGTCCTACTGAACAACGAAGGTACCGAGGACGGATCTCTCTTGAAGTTGCTCGGACGGTGCATCACACCTTTCGGTCAGTTGCCCTCCCTCTTTCTCTACGTTGATATTGATGGAATTGTTGCAGGTAAGAGACTGTTCCGGATCTGGTTGTGCATGCCTCTTCGGGAAAGAACAGCTATCAATGCAAGGTATGCTGTTTCACTGATTTTAAATATTCCGAGCTAACCCTTCTTGTTCAGACTGGATGCTGTTCAAGATCTCATCGACCACCCGACCTTTGAAAATTCTTTTACAGAAACTGCTAAAGGACTACCTGATCTTGAACGAGTCGTTTCTCGAATTCATGCTCGCAACTGTAAAGTGAAGGATTTCTTGAAAGTGCTTGGAGTACGCGATCTCAATCGTCACCCTCGTTGGGATTAAACTTATCTCCTATGCAGGCGTTCAAGAAACTCAGTCGAGGTCTCAGCGATCTGGCCAATGCGTCAGAGACCTTCGAATCAAAAACTATCTTGGGATTGCTTCGTACCGCACCGGACCTCATTAAAAACATCAAGAACATCGAATCTATGTTCGAGAAACCCTCTTCAGATAAAGGTTCGTTTACGGACAAGATCTCTTTTCTTTCTCCCAAAACTATTAACGGTCTTCACAGATGATGAATTGATACCTCGTGATGGAAAAGATGAGACATACGACGAGGTTATGGCTGAGATCGAGGAATTGGAGCAGGAGTTAGATGGTGCGCTAAAAAAGTTCGAGAAGATACTTGGGTATATCTTTCTCTGCTCGTCAATATCTACTATCTTTCTAATTACTTCACAGAGTTAAGTTGAATTGGTGGCACAGTGCTGTTGGTTCAAAGGTGTGTACTTGTGAGGTGCTGCTATTTGCTTATTGGAGATACCAACGATGTCTTCCGATTTTAGGAGATCTACATGGTAGAGACTGCGGCTGGGCAAAAAAATATTCCGAAAGAGTGGACAAAAAACAGTGGCACGAAGGTATATGTTCCGACAACCCTATCAGCAATAATTGATCACTATTGCAGGCTAAAACGCGCTGGCTAGTCCCTTCTCTACAAAAATCAATTCGATCCTTGAAGGAAGCCAGGGAAAGACGTAACGCCGCTATCAAGGAGTTCAAATTTCGGCTTTATGCTGAGTTCGATGAGGATCGCTCCGTCTGGCTTCGCACTATCCGGGTATTTGCTGAACTAGACTGTTTATTCAGTCTAGCAAAATCGTCCACGGCCATAGGCGAACCCGCCTGCCGTCCGGAGTTTGTTGAAGATGGAGCTGCATGGTTCGATTTCAAGGGTTTGAGGCATCCGACGTTGTGTGCGAGCACGAGTGTGGATGATTTTATCCCGAATGATGTTAAACTTGGTGGTGATGTTGGGAAAATTGCATTGCTTACTGGTGAGTTCTATGGGTGATGTTCAGTGGTACCCTTCTGATTTTCATTATCGGATACATAGGACCCAACATGGCGTACGCCTTTTTATCCTGATCGAACCATATGGCACTGAATATCTATGTTTATGATTGCTTAGTGGAAAGTCGACGGTGCGCTTCTCATTGCGAATTGTGGTGATCAATGCACTAAATTTCATTTCTAGGTGATGCGTATGACTGCTACCGGCATCGTGAGTCACTCGAAGGCATTGGTAGTGCTTCATCTACTGACTGTCATACAGATAATGGCACAACTGGGAATGTTCGTCCCCGCTGAGAGTGCACGGTATATTTGATTGATAGAACACTCATTGTGTCTGGTGCTAATACACAATCATAATCCAGGCTTTCACCAGTCAATTCCATTTTGACACGTATGGGAGCATACGATAACATGTTCTCGAATGCTAGTACTTTCAAGGTAGAATTAGATGAATGGTCAGTCGATTGCTACTGATTGTATGCGCTCATCTAATATTCATGCAGCTGTAAGATTCTACGTGACGCTACGCCCAAATCGTTTGTGATTCTAGATGGTAACACAAATATGCATGAAATTCTACAAATACTGACTGTCTTCAACAGAGCTCGGTCGTGGTACATCAACATACGTATGGCATCTATCTTGTGACTTTCTTCCGACGTGCTGATCAGCTTGCAGGATGGAATGGCTATCGCAGGAGTACGATTCACGATGCTTCGACTTTGACGTCCTCTAACAACTATTTCTGTAATAGGCTGTCCTGCATGAACTTGCTACCCACACCTTACCGTTATCATTCTTTGCAACTCACTATGGTTCTTTGACCGACGACTTCGCATACCATCCAAACATCCGAAATATGTATATGTCAACCATTGTCGATGATGAAAAACGCGCTGTTAGTCGATCAATTCGTTTATATCTTTCCTATTACGCTTGACATGTTTTCTAGATTATCTTCCTATACAAACTCGTTGAGGGGGTCGCTACTTCTTCTTTCGGTACCCACGTCGCCAACCTTGCAGGAGTACCGATGGAGGTCGTTGAGCGTGCAGACACCATCTCCAAGAGCTTTGCTGAGCAATTCAAGGCAAAGCTCCAGGAGAAGCAAAAGAGCCGTGCCTCAGGGCGGCTTCCGCTCGTTGCTCAAGCAGATTTTGCTTATCTGGTCCAGCTTGCCACTGGAAAAGTTCAGTTCCCGGAGGACCATGCAAAGCGTAAAGTTGTCCTATCAATAATGAAGAAGGTGGCGCAAACGTATATCGCTACTTCAGCTTCATGAAGCCTTTGCCCTTGCTATTTTTGGAAGACTGTTGCATTGCTGAGCATAAAATAAATATATACCCCCCATACATCTGCTTCCCCCTAATACGTTATGCTACACACTGTATATATACTCAATCACCTGCTAGAATATAGAGAAAATCGCAGTCGTCCGTGCTGCTACCAACATATATACACCAAATGCTCCGCATAACGATACAACACTTCGAGGTATAGCCTTGTTGGTACTATGTCCCGAAATAGAGGTCGTGCTAATACTCCCAGGATTTGACGAGAAGCTGGTTGTGGGAACAACTGCAATGGTCGTCGGAAACCCAGAGTCTGAACTTGAAGTAATCGACACCGCTGAGGGCTCCAATGATGCTGGTAACAGCAATGGGGAGGCAGACACTGTAGCCGTCTGAGGCTGTCCATCAGTTGAAGGTAACAAGGCGAAGCCCGCTATTCCCTCCAAGATATATCCTGAGGCGCTCGCACTCTGGCTCTCAGCTTGACTCATGGTGTAAAAGTGGTCGGAGGATGCAGAGCTGTAAAGACGGTACATGGGTGAGGCTCCACATATGCTGTATGGGTAGACATATCCAGCGATATGGCTGTCTGTATCAAAGGCGTATCCTGCCGCAATTGCCTCGCTTGTTTCGTTGGCATCCATTGTATAGAAGTGGTCATTGGCTGTCTGGCTGTATAACCTGTACAGCGGGACTGTAGATGTTTCCTGAGTTGACCAAAGGAAAGTTGCGTCGCCTTCGAAAGAATACGCATCTTGTGCAATCGCTACACCGTTCATCTCGGTTGAGTTTGTGGTATAGAAATGATCTTTGCCAGTACTGCTAAATGCGCGCAAAAAAGGAGTTGCGTTGGCATTATTGGCACAATCCGAAGACGATGCAGCAGATACCTGAGACTCCGGTGACGCAGTAATAGCACTGGGTAAAAGATACGGGACAGCAGAACTTTGTACAACATTCCCATTAGCTGCAGGAAGGATCGCGAAACCCGCAATTCCCTGATCCTGATATCCAGTTTTTACCGCATTCTGACTCTCCGCGACATCCATTGTATAGAAATGATCCACAATGGTCGGATTAAATAGGCGATATATTGGTGCGGCACCGCAAATACTATAAGGATACACGTATCCCGCGGTATGATTAGGAGCGGTGTCGTATGCCCATCCATTGTCCATCATTTCTGGTAGTTCATCGGAGGACATGGTGTAGAAGTGGTCGGTAGAGTTCTCGTTGTAAAGGCGAAAGAGGGGAATGGTCCCGGGTTGAGGTGTGGACCAGAGAAATGCGGAATCACCTTCCAAGGCGTAAACGCCTCCAGCGAGGGCGTTGTTGTTCATTTCGGATACATCAGTGGTGTAGAAATGGTCGCTCAAGCTACTGCTATATGCACGCAGGAAGGGGACTAAAGATGAAATATCTGCACATGATGAAGATGGGGCTGCCTGTCGATTGAGGTTCAATGTGAGTGGAGGTCGGTAGATTAATGAATGTTTACCAGTGCCAGGGACAAATTCAACAGGAAAAAAACGAAGGTTAGGGAAAGAATGGGCATTGGAGTGTGGAGGTGGAAAGAAAGATTGAAATGTTTATATCAGTTTCTTGACAGATAGATCACTCGAGTCTCTACATCGAGTTTATCTTAAGTGTTAGATGGTGGTGAAATAATACATGCAGTATGTGTTGTGCGGGAACTCTCATCAACGGCCCGAGTCAGCAATCATGGGTTCCTTGATCTCTCTGTGGGCTGATACACGCGTTAGTCTATTCATAACGTACTACTTTCAACGATTATTGTTATAGATTGAAGTTGCTGTCGATCACGAGAGACTACCAGTCGAGACAGGTAGAGCTCCGTTAAGCCACCGCCGTTCCCAATCCTAGTATTAAAACACTAAGGAAGCCATAACACAATACCCCACGCCGAGCTATAGCCTTATTCCCAGAATTCGATGTGACACTGGTACTCACTGGATCTACATCAATGGTCGTGGAATACGCAGCTACGAAAGTTGACGTAATCGATACTGGAGAGGGGTCTAGAGACACTGGTAATAGCAACGGAGAAGCAGACACTGTAGCCGTCTGAGGCTGTCCATCAGCTGAAGGCAACAAAGCAAAACCGGCGATGCCTTCTAGTACATAACCCGCCGCGCTCGCACTCTCATTTTGGCTCAGGGTGTAAAAGTGGTCCGCTAATGTAGAGCTGTAGAGTCTGTAGATGGGGGAAGCGCCACATATACTATAAGGGTAGACGTATCCAGCAATATGGCTGTCGGTGTCAAAAGCATACCCTGATGAAAGTGCCTCATTGGATTCATTAGCATCGATTGTGTAAAAGTGGTCGTTGAGATTTTGGTTGAATAATCTGTATAACGGGACTGTGGATGCTTCCTGGGTTGACCAGAGGAACGCTGCGTCACCCTCGAAGGAATACAACCCTTGTGCATTGTTCATCTCGGTCGAGTTCGTGGTATAGAAATGATCTGTCCCGGTACTAGCGTATGCCCGCAGGAAGGGGATCGCATCAGCACTGTTGGCACAAGATGATGAGGATACAGGAGATGCCTGCGATTCCGGTGTTGCAGTAATAGTGCTGGGTAATATATAGGGAACAGCAGAATTTTGGACCGAAGACCCATCAGTCGAAGACAGTATTGCAAACCCTGCAATTCCCTGATCCTGATATCCCGCCTGTACCGCGTTCTGACTCTCCGCGACATCCATCGTATAAAAATGGTCAATCGTCGAAGGATTAAACAGACGATAAATTGGTGCAGCACCGCAAGTACTGTATGGGTATACGTATCCCGCGGTTTGGTTCAAAGCGGTATCGTTCGTCCATCCCAAGCTCATCATTTCGGGCAATTCGTCAGAGGACATGGTGTAGAAGTGGTCAGTGAAGTTCTGATTGTATAAACGGAAGAGAGGGACAGTGCCGGTTTGGGGTGTGGCCCAGATAAAGGCGGATTCGCCTTCGAAGGCATAGACGCCTCCAGCGAGGGCGTTATTGTTCATTTCTGATACGTTGGTAGTGTAAAAGTGGTCTTTTAATCTACTACTGTAGGCGCGCAGGAAGGGGACTACGGACGAAGTGTCCGCACATGATGAAGACGAGTCCAAGCCTGCCTGTATCGCGGCTAGTAAGTTGATTCTGGACAGTGAGTTAGACTATGCACTCTTACCACAACCAGGGCTAAACCAGATAGGAGAGAAATGAAAGTGAGGAAAACGACCGACATGAACCCCGAGATCACGATATGGTGGAAGATTGAAAAGAATGAAAGAGAATTCCTAAGTCACAATGTTCCGAGAGAAGGCAGCAGAGCTGTCTTCTCAGAGGATAAGATAAGATGTGGCGATGAGAGCGGGCGCTTACCGCTTTTGAACTACGCTCTCATCGTCGAAACTCACTCAAGCTCTTTTTGTGATCCCACCCTCCCTTCCCTCTTTCACTCAAGTGTCCAGTCTTCTGACAAAGACGCTCCAGGCTTAGCCAAACCGCTTTTCGTGTGTTTTCCCACCCGAGCGGGGCTGCGCCCCAGGCAAAAAACCTCTTCCACTAGTTAAGAGCACTCGTCAGTGCTCTCTACATTCCCCAGTGAGCTCGGTTGAGCGAATCTTATCTTATTCCATTGGTCCAGAGATCAATAATAATATATGTACACTGTTTTTTTTTTTTACAAAAGAACCTTCAATAGTATGTATCCTGTCATTATCTACAAGTAAGGCTACTAGTAGTACTAAGGCGCGGAGAGCTTGGTGATTTGTCGCCCAGCCCCGTTCGTTGTTTCGTGGTATAGTGATATAATTATAATTCTGTATGTAGTCATGGGTCGTGGGGTAGTGTGTGTATGTTGCATCTTCTAAAAAAGTTGTGATACGCAAAAGGTATGTACATAGTCAAAGATTTTTTATGTAGGTTAATGACTACCGGGTAACTATAAAATCATCCATACCGCAGTCAGCACCGACAAACCAAGAATTTCACGACGAGACACCACGCTCTGGACTAAAGCTTTACTGGGGAAGCTCAAACTCGACGGTGCAATGGATACAGTCGTTAGGAATGCCGGTAGTCTTAAGCTTGATGTTGGGGAGGGCTCAATCGATGCCGGTAGTAGGAATGGCGATGCAGACACAGTAACCGTCTGGAGCTGCCCGTCCGCTGAAGGCAATAGAGCAAAGCCCGCAATACCCTGTACAATGTAGCCAAACGCAGCGCTTGCACTCGCACTCTCGGCTTGACTCATGGTATAATAATGATCAGTGGAGAAAGAGCTGTAGAGACGGTATATTGGGGAAGCTCCACATATGCTGTATGGGTAGACGTATCCAGCAATATGACTGTCTGTGTCAAAGACATACCCTTCCGAAAGAGCCTCGCTTAATTCGTTGGCATCGATTGTGTAGAAATGATCACTAGCTGTTTGGCTGTATAGCCTGTACAGTGGGACTGTTGATAATTCTTGAGTTGGCCAAAGGAAAACTGTATCGCCCTCGAAGAGATACGAATCTTGTGCGATCGCTACAACGTTCATCTCGGTTGAGTTTGTGGTATAGAAATGATCTGTGCCAGCACTGCTGACTGCGCGCATGAAAGGAATTGCGTTGGTATTGTTGGCACAACCCGCAGACGGTGTGACAGATACCTGAGATTCTGGAGACGCAGTAACGGTACTAGGCAAGAGATTGGGGACAGCGCTAGCAACAATTTTTACAACACTCCCATTTGCTGAAGGAAGTATCGCAAATCCCGCAATCCCCTGGTCCTGATATCCATTGTCCTTCACCGCACTCTGGCATTCCGCAATATCCATTGTGTAGAAATGATCTGTAATAGTTGGATTGAATAGACGATAGATTGGCGCGGCGCCGCAAATACTAAAAGGATATACATATCCCGCTGTATGATTAGGAGCGGTGTCGTATGCCCATCCCCTCGCCATCATTTCTGGTAGTTCATCGGAAGACATGGTGTAGAAGTGGTCGGTAGAGTTCTCGTTGTAAAGGCGGAAGAGGGGAATGGTCCCGGGTTGAGGTGTGGACCAAAGAAATGCGGAATTCCCATCGAATGCGAAGACGCCATTGGCAAGAGTGCCTTCAATTTCGGAGATATTGGTGGTATAGAAGTGGTCGCTCTGGATGATGCTGCTTGCGCGCAGGAAGGGGACTGAAGCTAAGGTGTCGGCACATAGTGAAGATGAGTTTGCCTATTCCACAAGTATGGGTATGAGGTCTAGTGAAAATTTGAAATCCGTAAAATGGAGTGCCTTACCAAAGCCAGAACTAAGATTGAGCTTGATAGGAAAATGAATTCGAGGGAAAGGATCATGAGCCGTTGGAAGGAGCGGAAGGTTGAATGAATCGCCTGATATACGGAGGCGAAGAGTCTCTGAACCATCAAATATCAAGATGCATGATGTTGATAACAGTGACTATTTTTGAAGCGTCGAGTCAGTGGCAGACGGTGTCGTTGCATGAAAGCAGTCATTCCATTTAATGGCATGTAGTTCGGCGTGTTCCCATGAGTGAACAAATTTTCCACACTCATCGG
Organism: Lentinula lateritia; assembly: GCA_028011325.1. Lineage (NCBI taxonomy): Eukaryota > Fungi > Basidiomycota > Agaricomycetes > Agaricales > Omphalotaceae > Lentinula > Lentinula lateritia. The sequence goes on along the minus strand of JANVFT010000126.1, from coordinate 32,921 downwards.
TAGACCACGTTCAACGATGGCATCTTCAGATACTTCATCATGATTTTGTCCGGTCAGGCTGATAGTTTTCGATAAAACTTGATTCATCGTATATCCATGCATCGAGAACTTTGAACAAACGTACAGGAAGTAACAGGATAACACTGGGATGCATGATATCAGCCACAGCCGAAAGTAACACAGTCCAGAAAGGTGTCGGTGTAAGATCAGAGCGCGTAGTTGAACAACCAGACGGCTAGACAGGCTAGCGCATATGTAGTAGGATAGAGACTGATGGACTCCGAATAGCTTCGATGAGAATTTGTGGCCAGTGGCTGTGCAACTTTTCTTTTCAATCCTTCACCAGCATTACTCGTACAATAATCTCGATTTGCTATGCCGAAATCAAAGCGATCCAAGCTTGGTATACTCGATCCCGGCTATTCTGAGGAACCTGTCTTCTCATATACTTCTTCCAGTCTCTCTAACAAAGGTCGAAAAGAAAACGAGAGAACACAAGTCGGCGATGATGGAACATGTAGCCTCATATCGCTGTTCCAAAAATCATCTCCTCACGAAGTCGATATAGGTCAAAGAAAACGCCGACAAATGGAAATATTGCTGGTTATTTGAGGTCGGTGCGATGAGGAATGCGCATCTCAAGACTGTACGGAATCTGTGGAAAGGGTGCGACTGATTTGAATGTAATATCTTTCTTTTTCTTAACTATCATCGATGGATGTGTATCAGCTCTGCTCGCATATTCTTCAGTAGATCAGCACTACTAGCCAAGGCTCTGGGTACGACACCGGAAGAAGAACATCGTATGGGCATACATAAACTTGCAAAGGTACGTTTCGAGACGTCGGCTTTTCCACCATTGGTCTAACTTGTCGATGCAGCAAATAGAAGGCCAAGTGGGCCTGCTTTTTACAGATACCGAACCCGAGGAGGTTATCGAATGGTTTGCCGACTTCGCGCAGCCTGATTTTGCACGAGCCGGGAACGTTGCCAGTCGGACCGTGATTCTACCTGCAGGACCTGTTATGATGCATCATTCTGATCCTCCAGTACCCTTCCCTCACGACGAAGACCCTCAATTGCGGAGACTGGGACTGACGACAAAGATGGAACGCGGTGTACCGACTTTGCAGGCACCGCACAAGTTATGCCAAAAGGGCAAGGTGCTCACAGCTGAGCAGGCCCAATTATTAAAGCTCACTGGCGAGAAGATGGTTACTTTCAGAGTAGGACTCATTGCTCGTTGGGATGCTGCGACTGGGGAGGTTACACAGGTGGAAGGACCCAGGCTGGCTCAAGATGAAATTATTCCTGGCGATGCAGAGGATGAGGGTGCCATGAGCGAGTGAAAACTGTCAGCAAAAGTATTGTAATGTCTTGTTATTCTCTGTTCACTTGTGGTATATGTACTACTCAGAATCGCTACAGATATCCCGTATATGGTTCTCGGGTGAGGAAAGATGGTCAGGCTATATGCAGTTTAAGCTATATCTATGAACACTATGAATTTTGGACTCGGATTCAACGTACCTTGACTTCAATCATCATGCACTAGAATCTACCGCTGTTGTGCTAGCACTCCTATCAACCTTCGATGAAATAAGCTACACCATTTGGTCTTTCTTCTCGTAGATTCCGTTCCCGAATTACTAAATATCAGGTGTCGGTGTAACGAAGAACTATAGGGAGATTGCGTTGTGTAATATTAATGACTGCTTCAGGCCTTTTTCTGATGATGATGAGAGAGGAAGAAGAGTTATGTAAACTCGGGACATAATTTACATAATAACACCTTTGGCGACTCCCAGGTACCACCCACACTGCACAGTCACCAGCAGACCACCGGTGCTGAACTTACTGTTCGGAATTCCGCTCGTTCTCACCGAACCATAAGTGGTCATGCGGTTCTCGTTCGCTCTGTCAGCACTGGGACTTACTTCTAGATCTCAAGTTCCACTACAACCAAATCTGCCAAATCCAGTTGCAATGGCTATGGTTCAAAATTCGTTCCAGTTTAAGGAAGGGGCCGACGTGTTTACCCCTAAGGATCTTGTGGAATTGGGGAGGCCAGGCGTAGGAGTCGCTAATCAAGCTGGAGATTTCGTTGTCATCCCTTACAGCAAATACTCCTTCGAGGAGAAGAAGCGAGTTGACTGTCATCTCCTACAACACGAGCTTGCTGTACTGATCCAACTATAGAAACCACAAGAGCATCTATGTTGCCCCGTTGGAATCTACCGTCAAGCCGTTCAAATTACCTGTGGGCGCGATTCCCTCTTCGTCTTGCTTCATCTGACGCGTTTGTACTGTAGCTGGTCGAAGGAGGCGAAGCATTCTGGCTCAATGGCAGGACCTTGGCATACGTAGTCGAATCAGAACAAAAAAATCTCGAGATATTCGCACTCGATGTCCTATACCAACCCTCCACAAATGATTCGGCTGCAGTCCTCAGCACCAATGCGCCGATTCTTCTTGGTTCCTTCCCTACAACCTCGGCAAGCAACTTCCGGTATTCAACGGACGGCTATCTAGTTTTTTCGGATAGCGTGTATTCTGACGGAAATCTCACTACGGTCAAGGAACAAGATGAGGCTTGGGAAAATCGTGGCAATACCGCGTTGGTGTACGATCGCACCTACGAACGACATTGGGATCATTGGGTCGGGCCGAAAACGCAGTCGTTATTCAGTGTTGGGCTTGTCCAAGATCCCAATCACATGTGGACGTTTGGGTCAGAATTTGTGAACTTATTAGCAGGAACAGGACATGTAAGTCTATATTCTCTTCGAACGAATTTCTCAACTTGAGCCCGCACGTTTTCGCAGAGTTCGCCGGTTGAGCCTTTCGGAGGAACCGATGATTTTTATGTGTCGAAGCAATCTGTCATTTACACGACGCTAGACCCGGCATTTGAGGAAGAACGTGCGTGGCACACCAAGCAGAACGTCGGTGTATTTAGTTTAATTCGTCAGTTCCTTACTGACTCTTGGATTAGGTATACATTGTCAGCATTACTGCCGCAGGCAAACCTCGGGAACTTACTTCCGGATCCCAAGGTGCAACACGCAGTCCTGTTCTCAATGATGCAGGGGATAAGGCTGCCTGGTTAGAGCTGGATGAAGATGGTTATGAGAGCGACAGGTATCTTCGGTTTAGTTATTTCAGTGGAAGCATCATTAACTATATCCTAGAGCAAAAATCGTTATATACGACCTCAAGAAGGATGTCAGATTCACTTTGACGCAGAAGTGGGATCGTTCTCCAGGTTCTCTGGCTGTAAGTGATTTAGTATATATTTCTTCCCTTTTCGGCAGCTAACAGTCCTCTGAACTTTCTGTTTTAGTTTTCTAAAGAAGGAGACTTCATATACTTCACCGCCGATGACCATGCGTTGGTGAAAGTATTCGTTCTTCCTATCCCATCCACGCCTGCTAAATCTACGACCGACCCCTCGTTATCTCCTAAATACCTCAACCCTGTTACAATCGTCGAAGACGGCGCGTCCTCTGGTCTTCAGACACTGCCCTATGGCAGAATCTTGATCTCGAAATCATCCTTCACGTCGCCTAATGATGTGTTCTTGGTCAAAGGGTTGGATCTGCTTCAAGCTCAAATGACACAGTCGGACGGGACAGCAAAGTTTACTGGAGAGGTTGACCAGGTTACTAATTTCACTGCCCCGGATTTAGAAGGGAAGAATTTAAGCAAGGGAGAGAATTTTTGGTTCAAGGGAGCAAACGATGTTGACGTACAAGGATGGATATTAAAACCTAAAGGATGGAAACATGGAGAGAAAAAGGCATTTCCAATCCTGTTGCTCATTCACGGTGGTACTTGAATTTGAATTTCCTTCCATCATCTTTCGCTCACTTACTATCATGTTAATGCAGGCCCTCAAGGAGCTTGGGAAGATCAATGGTCAACTCGATGGAACCCGAACGGTATGTTAAATGTTCGATGTTGTATGTCTGATTTGCGTCAATCCCAACGTATCCAGTCTTCGCACAACAAGGCTACTTCGTTGTCGCCATGAACCCGACCGGAAGTACTTCGTTTGGACAAGGTACGTCCGTCATGCCATGTAGCGCGATTTCACTATGTGTATATTTCCTTTGCGTTTGATAGCTTTCACTGATGCAATCGCCGGAGACTGGGGAGGCAAGCCTTTCGTTGATTTGCAGAAAGGATGGAAATATGTACTTGAAAATTATCCTGAGGTACATGTTTCCACCGGCAGCCTGTTGACGTCTTCGTAGAGCTGATGATTAAATCTTTAGGTCGATGCAGACCGTGCTGTTGCTGCTGGAGCCAGTTGGGGTGGTTATGCAATCAAGTGTGTTGTCCGTCACGGCCTTGATTTCTCACTGTATTCACGTTCTGATTTTCTTAGCTGGATTCAAGGACATCCAGAGTTTGATTTCGGATTCAAGGTATGGATACTTGCCGTTCTTGTGGTTTTACCACCTTTCACGACCTGATCATTCGTTTTATTTCAGGCTTTGGTATGCCATGACGGGGTAGGGAGAGTTGTTTCACCTGCTCCGCTCTTTTGATAGCTGACAATTCTATCAGGTGTTCGATTCAAACTATAATGGATTTTCGACGGATGAGTTATTCTTCGTAAGTCAAATCTACCATCCGCTTGTGGTTGCTTGAATTCAAGGAACGTGGTTACTCAGTTCAATCATGATTGGCGGGGGCGGCCTTGGGACAAGAACAGTGAAGAAGTTCTGCGAAAGTAATTCTGTCTCCAAGTGCTGGGAACCTAAACTCTCGGCTGACCTAGATCCATTCAGATTCAACCCAGCGAACTATGTACATAAATGGAGCACACCTCAACTGCTGATTCATGGCTCGAAGGATTACCGACTTCCTGAGACTGAGGGAATTGGTGCATTCCATGCTTTACAACAGTAAGCGCCGTCAGCTTCGAAGGCTGAACAACTCTAATGGGCGGTCTCGACAGGCTTCATATTCCTAGTCGTCTGGTCATTTTCCCAGATGAGAATCACTGGGTCCTAAATCATGGCAATAGGTAAGGATTCGTATCTAGACCGGTGACATGTCGAGCTAACGATAACGAACATGCATGTAGTCTTAAATGGCACTACGAAGTACTCAGATGGTTTGACCAGTTTGTAGGCAAGAAAGATTGAAAGATTGTAACTTGTGGATCTGTATTATATTTGCTTCATGCTCAAAATCTGTTATTAAATTGCCCATCGGTATGAAGTGCAATTGAGAACGAAATATACTACAAGTTGTGGGCTTTCCTAAGGCCGAATTCGGTTGTCCCGATTCTGTTAAGCCAGTTGCCCTGAGACACATAAGGAGGAAGTCCTAGGACGTCTGACTTCGGTTATGTGGCTGCTCAGCGTTCAGGAATCGTTCCGATTCAAAGAAGCCATTAGAGACCGACCCGTTTAGGCGTTCGACAACTTTCCTTTTGCCGTCATTTGTAATATTCGTGAAATGCTCCAGCTTCGAGTACAAGTTCCCTCAAGTTCTCTCACGATATCTTATCGCTTGCAAAAATCACCTGATCGTTTAGGTTTGGTCATGACCAACCATCACATGCACCCGCGCATCCTATTCTTGAATATTTATTTTGCCGAGCATAAAACTTGGAGCTCATTATACCACCTCTCCTTTTTCGACCGCTGATATGCCACCTGGAGCTCCGTTTAACTCATTTGCTTTGCCTTATCCCATACGTGTGGACTGTTTCAGCACTATCTCTCCTTTCTCTCCTTCTGCCTCGGAACCGCATAATGCTGCCCTTCATCTTCTTTCGCATACACACTCGGACCATATCGTGGGTCTGCAAGCCAAAAGCTTCAGTCAGACTGTTGCTTGCTCAGCATCCGCCAAAGAAATGCTCCTCAAATACGAACCATACAGAGAACGCGCGTTTCACGAGGAAGAATACCGCGCAGAACATAGTCACACGTTTCGTCATCTAAAGGTTCCTCCTTATATATGTTCGAACGGGGAAGCTGTCTTTCACGGTGCCAAAGATTTATTGAAGGTGTTTCCAATGAATACGCCTACAGAAGTTGAATTGGATGGGGCAAAGAAAGTGATTATCACCCTTTTCGATGCGAATCATTGTCCTGGGGCCGTAATGTGCGTTTCTCTTTTTTTTGCTCTTTCCATGAACTGATTTTCTACGGACAGGTTCCTCATCGAAGGCGCGGAAGGAGCTATTCTTCATACCGGCGACTTTCGTGCAGAACCTTGGTTTCTAGAGTCCATTACACACAATCCATATCTTCAGCCTTATCTTGCACCATCCAATGGTACTAATCCCCGGGGTGGCAACGGAATCGTCAAAACACTGGAAGCCATATATTTGGATACCGCATGTGTCATGCAAACCCATCAGGTCCCAACCAAAGTCGGTCAAGTCTTCTCCCGTGTGTACACCAACTGAAATCCAATCTGGTTGTAGGACGAGGCTACTACCGGCTTGATTGCTCTTCTCGAACTCTATCCACCCTCTACGTATTTCTTCATCAACTCCTGGACATGGGGATATGAAGACATTCTGAAAGCAATAGCTAGAGCATTCAATTGCAGAGTGAGCATTATTAGTGCAACTTTATTGTTGGCTCAAGCTTATTTGTCCATCCTATCAATAGATTCACCTGGATGACTATAAACATCGAATTTACTCTTTGATATCTTCTGACCCTCTCCTGCAATCATTGGGTACCATCGACCCAGATGAAACACGATTTCACGCTTGTGAACGTTTTGCGCGTTGCCATCATGTCAATGTTGACCGCGAAGACCATTCTAGCGATGATGACGAAGATGACCTTGCCAGCGAAGATACTTTCGATGCTGCAAACAGGCTTCTACTAGAGCAAAATTCGCACAAGGGCTGGGGTGCGACCAAGGTAAACAGGAGGACAAATGAGATTACGAAGAAGTTGGTTGTCTACATCAATCCTGTGAGCTCCATGACACCAGAGAAGTGGGCTGAATACCAGTCTACGACTAAACAGCAACTGATTAGTGGAAAGGTAGTGCGGTCTCTGGTATGTGGGCAAAGTTCTCAGTGCTTTTTCATACTGACAATAGCTTACAAGCTCGTCCCGCTTTCAAGACATTCACCACTGCCAGAGTTGCAGGCCTTTGTTTCTCTCTTCCGACCCAACCGCATTATACCGAACACCCTTGATCCTTCGTTAAAGAATCTCGACTGGGCCGGCATAGACCGCGTTTTTGAGAGCTGTTGCAGGAAACCGCAACGTGCCTCTACCGATTTCCACCACGCCATTCCACCGGCTCCTATCGCCCACAAATTCGACCTTGAATTATTTCAGCCCCGATCAGACGATGATGAAGACGATGTCGCAGTCAAGAACATTGTCGCAGACGCTACTAATGACGCTGATCTCAAAGCTCGTGCCTTGGCAAAGAAATGGCTTGTCGGTCCGGGCTATGGGCTTGATCCATCCGCTTTGAAAGGCAGAAATGGCCGAAGGGTGGACGTCCTTAGGAGCTGGCTGGGTCCAAGGAAGGACAACCACCAGTTGGAGCCGGGCAACAGTGCCTTACCCCACTCAGATGCTGCGAAAGAGAAACAAAAAGTGGAAGATTGTAGACAATTGCAATCTGGCCAACAGAAAAGTCGTGGAATTGCGAGAGACGTCCGCAATCGAAGCAGCAGTGATAATGAATTTGATTCGTCTGCTGATGAAGATAATCATGCGCGGACGGCGCATAAGTTGTTTGCTGCTTCGGCTGAAGGAAAAGATCACCCGGTCCAGAGATATTGGGAGTCATCCTCGTTTTCATTTCAGCTTAGCGATGAGGAGGATGCAGCAGAGGTGCAAGCCAGTCTTACGCCTAGTGCAGCTAACGAACGTCGTTTGGGGTCTGGTCAACAATCCAAGATCGGGATAGGAAGGATGACTATGAAATCATCGCCTGTGCGTGCAGTTGCTCTCAAATCAAACAAGGCAAAGAACAGAACATCCCTGATACCAGTGGACTTTGTTACCTCTACGCCAAGCCTAAAACATCGCTCATGCCCTAGGCCCGATCCATTTGTCCAATCCCAGTCGCCCCTCATCGCCCAAGCTCGTTCTCTGCATTTCTCTCCTTCCTCCCCGGCTCATTCGCCGTCACCATTCAACAAACTTGCACACCGACCTGAGACGCCGCACAAACAAGGAATTCGACCCAAAAGATTGGCAAATCGCACGCTCGATTCCCCCATTCATCTTGTTTCGTCGTCACCATCTTCGAAATCCGGATCTCGTTCGCAAGAGTCGAAGCATTCATCCTTCAATGCACGCGAACGTCGACGTAATGGGACTAAGAAGGGTAGGGTAAACAGTTCTCCGCCGTTGTCAAGCCCCTTGAACAATCGAAAACGAGCATCGCGACAACCTGAAATTACCGACCTCGCCGCCAGCGAGGAAAGACCTAGAAAACGCTTCAAAGAAGTACCTAACATACCTCACATGGAGCCTCAAGACTTGGATAAACCTCTGAAGGAAGTGAAGTATATCTCCCGTCCTTCAAATAGTCCAAAGAATCCTTTGGGGTTGCCTTCCAGTGATGCTTGCTTCCTGTCGCGGGAGAGTGACCAAAAAAACTCGAATAGTGTTCAGTCTGCCTCAAATTCACCGCGAATTGGATCTTCAAAAGTATTGCGGGCGGCCATTCCAGCTCTCATAACCAGCAAGCACATTTCACCTTCGCGTTCTAGACGTAATCCATACGTTCGGGTCTGTCGATCTTCTCCTCACCGCAATAAATCCGAGCTGCTCGATGTACAGTTACGTGCTGCTCGTAAAGCAGCGTCGGCCCTATTTCCCAACGTACCACCAGCATTTGAGGCGAAATGCTTAAAATTAGAGCAACGTCGGGATCACGCACGGTTGAAAGAGACAGTTTCGGTAGAGTATGCCTCTGCAGAAATAAAGATGAATAAAAGACGGGTAGAGGAGTTCGACAAGAAGATTCGCAATAATCCTACGTGGAATGGGCAGGATAATGCTGTTGATTGGGAACGTAGTCGGATGCTTGAGAGACGTGCTACAGAGGATTTGAGGCAAGGAAGGAAACCGACGTTTCCAACGCTGGAGTGCGTTCAAGGATTGGATAACAACAATGATCTGTGAACTCTTTGAGCCAATGGAACTACTTACACATATTTTCAATATCATTCAATAGAATAACTACAAATACTGTATAGAAGTAATACAGTCGACCCTCCCTTCCCTTGCTGTCTATGATAATGGTTGGCTGTATAAATATTGAATGCTCGTTGGGTACTGCTTGAGACATCTCAGTGTCTGAGCACCACTTATCGTCCCCAGCAGCTGTGGCGCACGTAGACATTATTTTCGTCAGGCTATATTTCATCGTCCAACCACGGGTCCAATAAATTGGGCTTCGAACTGACAACGGAATAGGTGATTACAATGGGTAATCGATTAAACCGTACAGGTACATAGATTGTTGATATATGGCATACGTACAACAGAATGTTCAAAAGAGGGTAAATATCAAAAGAGGGTGGGGATAGTGAGCTGGTATAATTCTGGAATTTAACAGCAAATGCGCCGAAGGGTTTGCGGGGAATGGAAGAAGGGGGGTGCAAAAGCGCAAAAGTGCATATCAGTGTAGGGTAAGTTTTCGGTTTCGGGTTCAGCTTGTAAAAACGCAGTCTGTGTAAACATGATACAGGAGATTGAGGGGAACGAGATATAGAAACAGATATAATGGATAGAGCCTAATGGAGCAGGCAATGGTCGTCACCGTGGAACAAAGATGGCAACAAGGATGATGAAGGGGATATAAGTCACTAAGGACACTGCACTCATGAGTCGACATCGTTTGCGCCACGATCTTGCATCTGATAAGGGAAAATAAATTCAACGATGGGGCTAAATTTCCGACTTGAACAAGCTTACCGTGTTCGACCTGAGGATCGTCCAGTATAACCGATTTTTGACCGTCATGGCCGCCTTCAATACTTCTTGTCTTAGGGATTTTTAGAAATGCGGCAATCCACCAAACGGGGAAAATGATAAATCCAAGGAAGAACAGCCAGGCATGAGGTGGACTGCCTCCTCCTTCGTACCATCCCACAGGTGCAGAATTATCCTCCTGATGTTCCGGGTCCTGCGTTCGACGTCTCGAAACAATTCCTGACTCCAATATCGAAGCAACGCGTTCCCTGAGATAGCCGTGCTCTCCGTACCCAGTCCGAGGAAGTGCTGGTGTCCACGGTGTGGGCTGAATTTTGGGCGGCTTGCGAGGGTCACGCATATGAAAGATTGAGGCAGGCCGGTGCGATATGGATGGTGCGTGAGGTGATATCAAGGCAGAAATGGGGATTGAAGCTTGTGAGATACTACCGCGCTTGGACGGTGCGACGGAAAGGGGGCGCGAGATGGGCGTGTTCTGACTTCGGTGGGAGGTACGGGATTGGGACCGCATGATACCAGCAGTGCGACTTCGCGTAGAGTTCCATGTTCCAGTAGTAGCCGCGTTCTGGTTTCGTTGGGCTTCTGAACGCGACGATGATCTCGAGCCTGTGACCTCGTTCTCTCCCAGAGCAGTCATCGTCGCTGCAAGCCCTGCGGCTGAGGTAGTCGCTGCAGTAGAAAGTCTCGCACGTTTGCGAGTATAAGACGAAGGCGCTTGAGATGAGCTTGAGGTTCCTGATCCGCGATGAGCTACAATGTCACAAAGCATATGAGTCAACAGCTACTTAATACTTAGAGTCTTACTCACGACGTGGATCTGCTGCAAAGGTGGCTCGCTGTTTCCGTACATCTGGGGGAGTATTTCCTTCGACCTCCTCAGCTTTGCGTTTGCCCTTGCCTGTGTTGGAAGTGGGGGTCGAGGGTACTTTTGTGTCTGTCGCTAGAGCAGAGCGCAAGGGAATCGGTGAGGAGATGGAGGTTCTTGCGGATCGAGGACGTAATGAAGATTGAGTGTTTTCGCGAATTTTGACTATATCACCCCGATTAAGATAGGACGACATAGATGCCACACAAGGAGAAACAGGCGAATAGAGCAATAGATTAGATATATAGTATCAGTTTATTAGCATAGGTCTAAAAGGAAAGATAGAAAGTTAATCTTCTCTTAGCAAGAATTATGTGGAGACAAAGCATACCGAATCTGACCGTCGAACACCGGAAAAAAACCTCAAGATGCAAGGAAATGGGCTGCCAGGTCGAAAACCTACAAGGCTGCGGTAAGTGATGAGTAGATATTACGACGAAAACGCAGAACTCACAAAATACCGATGAACGAGAGAAGGAAAGTGAAATCACTGCCAGTTATCACCACGTGTGTGACCCTGAAATCTTATATGTCCATGGTCAATTTTAGGCGCAAGAAAGATACTTACTCCTTCATCGACATTTCATGTTCCTACCCCCCGCAGCCTACAGTCAACGACGCCCGGCGCCAGATCCACTTACCTGTGCGTGTCTGTGCTAAAAATTTTCAAGAATAGATAGCAATAGAATGGTGGCAAGGCTGTTTTAGGTAAAATGTGGGAGGAGTGCTCAGTGGATGCCCTTGAGTCTTGAGTATTTCTGTTCTGTCTATCTATGTCTACTGTTGCTCGTGCTAATACAGTCCTTATCCGTACAGACTATGTAGTGTTCTGGTAGTGTTGAAAAAGATCAATTAATTAGTCGGGACCTCCTGCGGCAAAGAGAGCTTTCCGATCATAAAATCTGCCCGTATTTCATCAACTGGTTATCTATGATAGAACACCCAGCGCCCCATTGCCCTGCTCGGCAATCATCCTCTCTGGCCTCTTGACCATCACCAGCTTGTTTCAGGATTTTCCTCACAGCTCGTCGTTCTGTGCGCATGAGATCTTACCTGATCTTACCGGACATCGTGCTAAGCACCGTCGGCATCATCGGCTGTTCATGAGTGATTGACTTGAATCATTTTCTAATAGTTGAGCAGCCCTTTTCTACTCATACTATGTAGCTCATACTCCGTCGCTGATGTGCTGATTTTGTCAACAACCGGGTCTAAAAGTATCATCGTAAGCGGGGCCGACGGGGTTCAAACTTTACGTTTTGCGATCCGTTACAAACCTGTTGCAACTCGAAGTTATATAAGATGCTGATGCGTCGTTTTTTCCTTCCCCTCATAACGGTACCGTAATAGAGCTAGAGCCGGCCTCCAGCTTTCTTCATCCCTTACTGCTTCTGCTTCCTCGCAACCTACATCCGCCAATGCACATCTCGTTCAATAAACTATTACTTGGATTTGTGTTACTTCTGGAGGGGACCTTTGCTTCGCCGTCAATAGCGAAGCGCATGCCAAAGGACCTTTCGAAGAAAGTATTCCTTGGATATAGGTATGTCTATGCGCATGAGAATTGGTCTTGTCATTGAACTGGGAACCTTGAAGAGCCATCGACTCGGTATGTCCCCATCCTTATTTCTCGTGATCAGTCCAGTTTATGTTGAATCTTCGGAAGATAACAGCAGCTAGTTACAACCGTAAACACAGACTGGTGTATACACCTACAACTTTTGACCAGTTAGGGAAAGGAGCATACCTGACGAGGAGACTGGGAGACTGGACTGCGGATTATGTGGTTAGTGAATTATTGTTTATGTTGATCCCAGTGAATCAGACAGATGACTCCGTCCTCAGTGTGCAGTTTACGCTGATGCAACACAGCTCGCATCAACCAAAAAGGTGAAGGTTCCTTTTGTATTCTTGATAGGCAGCGGCCAAGACTCAGTGTCTTCCTCACTTATAGTTGTGGCTAGACCATGATGTATGTACTTGCTTTCTCAAGATGATACGACACTGAGATATTGCTTGATTCTAGGAGCGCGAGAGCCCAGTGAGAGAGCAGGTGATCAAGACCCAGTTAAACATGAAGGAAAAAAATATCCACAAAGTCATCCTTACTTCTGGGATCTGGGGGGAGGATGACCGAGAAAGCCATGTGCAAATGCTCATCCCTCCTTATTTACTCGCACACAAAGATAGCAGTGGAAAGCTTGGGATATATGTGATTTGTGTGCCTTGGGGTATGTTCACTCTCGTTTCAATGAGTTGAAGTTCACTGAAACTTTCGGCGATGCTAGAAAGCCATGCAGAACTCCCCACCAACGAGGAGGCCGATTGGAGTAGCCTAGGCATTGTTGGATACTAGGATTATATGATTGTAATCTGGCTGTTTAGCCCATTCAGACAGTGTGAACAAACAATCACACATATTGTACCCTGAGCTTTTCATCCAGTCATCTATATATCATCTCTTATTCATCGTCATCGTCATTCCTTGAGCTTGTCATTTGTCATGTTAATTGCACTCTTCCGATATAGAATGTGGGTGTCAGGTTCCGGGGAACCGTCCCCTTGAAATATGAGACAATTCCCGCTACCTCTTTAGGGGTTTGAAGGGTTTGATAGAGCAAACTGTTCAATCATTTTGGTGGTAGAGAGCAATCCTGTCATACTTTTTTAGTCATACACACAGCATTTTCTCCTTATCATCTGCAAAACCTGGATATTCGGCTAAGGGCTGAGAGCAGATCCCAGCAGATCCCAGTGCTGAAAGCACCGAAAGCAACATGCTCTGGGTGCTTTCACTGCTGGGAAGTGCTCTCAACTGCTTTCGGACCCTTAGCCGAAAATACAGGTTTTGCAGATGATATGCTAATTCATGCACAGTTTCACTGTTGTTTCTGTGTGCAACACTTGTCTAACGCTTGTCATGTTATTCTATAATCGCAACAAAGTAGCTCCCAAAGTAACCTCTTCCAAGTTAAGCTCCTTAGTAGACTGCTCCTTAGTGGACCAATCCTTACATTATTTTTAGCTGTAAATGGTGATGCTGTCATACACACAGCCTTTTCCCTTCTAAGCTGAATCATGCACATTTTCACCATTGTTTCTCTGGCAACTTGCCTAATGCTTTCATTCTACAAGCAAAACAATCTAGCTCCTATAGTAAACTCTTCCAATGTAAGCTCATTATGAGAGTGATCTTTACTTTCATTTTGGCGGTAATGAGCTTGCCTTATTTTTGTGTGAAAGAGAAAGGATGGAATCAAATGGGCACTCCAACCAACCAATCTAATACACAATATGCAAGTTCACTGCTATCAAATTTATTTAATAGCAAGGGGTAGCATTGTCAAAGATTCTGCAAAGCTTCAATCAATCAATTTGAATCGTTCTAAGGATCCGGTATATTACTTTGATTAAGGTAGATTCAGCACAATTGGTGCTTTAGTGGTATCAATATGGGTATATCAAGAATTGGGGTTTCGACAAGACCGTGCCTACAGGTCAACAACTGTAGAGGTTTTGAGGTCAAATATGGGCCGGAAATGGCCCGGGATAACTCCGAGGTCCGGAGCTGAGTACTGGCCTATAGTACACACTGGGAGTGGGACGTCGGTGAAGCTATTAGCAACACCCTTCATACACTGTTGTGTCCCCGGGAATATAATGGCAAGGATATAATGTCAAGGTGAGCAGCCTAGATGGGGTTCCTGTGATCCGGGAGTCCAGAATAGCTCGGAAGCAAAGGTAAAGGAGACATTAAAGAAGGTGGTACACTTGATTTCAAGCTTGACTATAACGTACAAAGTATTCTAGCTTATATACATCCCAAATACAGTCAGAAGACCTCGATGAAAGTTCGGAAGCGTATGGGGTGAATTGCATGCATATGACAGGTTTTTGAATCAAAGTAAATTAAAACCAAAACACACAGACCCCTATGGAGGGCTAGAACTATGTGCTGGTACAATGTAAGACCTGGGTCAGAATTGGTCTACAGGGTAGGTTTGGTATAAGGGGTTTATGTTGGAGCATGCTAGGAGCAAGCTGGAGCTCGAAGGGAGCTACAGTGACATGCCTAAATTTTGGCTAGACGTCTATATGGTGAATTGTGACATTTTCACGCATAGATTCGTATCAAGAGGACTGTAATTGAGACCCAGATTGACAGTCAAAGTCAATACTGAATTAGTCTAATAAGTTGAAGGGACCCTATGCCCATACTACCACAGGCTGGTTAGTTTACCCATCCCGGATACTACCTTCAGATAAAAGTCTACCTGTTTGTCAAGCAGGATTATACCAGACTCGGACTACATCCGAAGGATGACCATTCACGTATGACATACCAAGGGTATTCTTATTGGACCTTACACTGGCAGGAGTTTGGAAGAACTTACTCAAGTGACCATGAGCCGAGGATTGACTCAAAATGACTTTCTAGAACTTAGGAATTGTCAAATACTCCTTCTAGAATGAGATCATGCATTAATCTAAAAGACTGTGATTTAATCTAATAGACCAATCAGGTTGCATGGTTGAGGAAAATGACTAGAAGAACAATCGAAGTACTGCGAGGCTCCAAAGACATATCAAATGAATGTCAAAGAGTCCTGACGTAGAAAATATTGAAGAATACAATTAAATGAATACTATGCATAACTCCCTTGATAGAGTATAGGCACAATGGGTGTCTATTGAAAGAGAGAAACAATTAGTTTAATCCAGATGAATCAGATTGATAGGAATAGAATTGAGGAGAGCTGATTTGCCTCCGGACAAGGTGACAAACGATCAAAGTAAGTGTTGAACAGCAATGACAGCTGAACACCATTCAAGTCATTCTCCAAAACAATTAAATTAAATGAATATTGAAGTACCTACCTATGTTCGGAGGTATACTAGAATCTTGGAACCTGTCGCGACAAGGCAGGAAGCGGGAGGCGGGAAGTCAGAGTACACCAAAGAGCAACAACGAGGAGGCACAGAGACAAGCACAAAGCACAGATAAAAGGAATAGTGATCTCGAACAATAGTGGGATAGCATCAGAGGCCAATCACACCAATAATCAAAAGGGAATCTAGTTGCCCAATGACCAAGTTAGATAAGTAGTATCTAAGGGGATACAAGTACTTGCCTAGTTGCCCAATGACCAAGAGGTCGAGATGGGGAACTAGGATCTACCTACTGCTCTTTATATACTACTTCTGTCTAATGAGTAAGCGATTGTAAATAATGATGCGATATGGAACAAGAGTGAGGAATCAATATATACGAGTAATAATGAGTCGATAATGAATTATAACAAGCTAATCGATGAATAAGGACGAGTTGTATGGAAGCATATGGAAACAAATAGAAGTATTGGGATGGTCATGTGAACAAGTACAATAAACATGTGAAGAGAGATTGATGGGAACACACTGCTGATGGCACATCAAAGGGCGCATCATGAGACTTCATGACATTACCCCCTTCCTTAGAGTCAATGTCCCAGCGACTGATTCACCTCGGTGAAGTTGACCACTGGCTGCCATGGTAGTGAGTAAAAGATCATTGCTGAAAATTTCCTTGGCGCATTTGGATGTGCGGCATAGAATTCGTTAATGGCTTCATTACTGGACCCCACCACATTCTCCTCATTTTCCCAGGTATCATGGCCTTCATCGTAGCCTTTCCACCAAACCAGGTACTGTAGCTTTTCCACCGACCATAGATTCTGCTGTTCAGGATTTTGTCGACATCGTAGAATTCTTCACCATCAATAACCTCCGGCTCTGGTGGGGCTGGTAGTATTCCATTTACTTCGTTGCCTTTCCAGGGTGCTAAGCGCTTGACATTAACATTGTCATGGATCTTCATCCAGGTAGGTAATGCCAGTCGGTAAGTATGTTCCCCAGTCTTTTCAACAACCTCGAAGGGACCTAGTCGTCGACTTCCTAGTTTTTCACTTTTCCAACGAATTTTTAAGTTGTTGACTGAAAGCCATACTGGCTGACCGACTGTGAAGCTGGGCTGATTAGGATGCTCTGCAATTGTATCTGCAATACGTTGTTTGCTCATGCGCAATGCTGCTTCTGCATCCTCTCGAGCATAGCGGAGAGCCTCTAGTCGTTTTGTGATGGAGGGGTACTCTTTCCAGGACCCAATGGGAATGGAGAATTCCGGAGTGTAGCCATAGAGTACCTCAAAGGGTGATCTGTCGTGAGCAAAATATACCTGGGCATTGATGACAAATTCGGCAGTTGGGAGAAGGTGATCCCAGTCATCCTGGCGACGACTGATATACATTCGGATGTAGCATTCAATTTCCTGGTTGGCGCGTTCCGTTTGACCATTAGTTTCGGGATGGTACAATGTGGTTAAGGCAGATTCTATACCCAAACACTTCAACAGAGCCTTCATGATGTCCGCAGCAAACTGTGGCCCTCGATCAGATATAAATCATCTGGGGAGTCCATGTAACCGGAAGATCTCTTTGTAATAGAAATCAGCTACCTCCTCAGCAGTAAGTTCAGTCGTAGTAGGGAAGCAGTGGATCATTTTAGAGTAATGGTCTGAGAAGTTGATTACCGCATTGTGTCCATCTTGCGTCATTGGTAATTCACTGATGAGGTCTACACCAATATCCTGCCATGGTCCTCCTGGTACTGGTAATGGTTCTAGAGTCGACGGTGGTTGTGGCTGTACACGCCTTTGCTGGCAGTTGTCACATCCTTCCACGTACTTATCAACAAAGGATTGAATGGTGGGCCACCAGAACTGTCGGCTAAACAGCTCCAGAGTGCGGTGTTTCCCAGGGTGTCCGGCCATAGGAGCATCATGGCATTGTGCTACCACATCTTTGCGTAGTTGAGGATCAGGTGGGACGTACACTCTGCCTTTGTAGTAGACAATCCCTTCCTTTTCTTCCCATTCGGCTAGTCCATTCACGAGTTTGTGGGGTCCATGTGTTTTCAACTTGCGCAGTCCTTCAAGCACCTTGGACTCTCGTTCACTTGCCTTGCGAATGCGTTCTTTGAGAGGGTTATGGAATAAAACCATAGTAGCCGCTCGAAGGAAGTGTTCTGGTCGTAGCACTGTTTGCTGTTGGTTGTCATCAGCATCTGTTACTTCAAGCTGGGAGATTCGGGAGAGAGCATCTGCTTGCGCATTTGCTTTACCAGCTCGGTGTGTGAGACCAAAGTCAAATCGTGAAAGCCATAGAGCCCATCGTGCTTGTCGTCGGCTAAGGTCCTGGGCAGTTCGCCAATACTCGAGTGTAAGACCTGGGTCGAAATAGGTCTTAGGGTAGGTTTTGGTATGTGGAGGTTTATGTTGTAGCATGCTAAGAGCAGGCTGGAGCTCGAAGGGAGCTACGAGAACCGCGACCGAGGACGGGAATGACCTAGTAGTGGCTAGAACGATGAGATGGTGACCCTTGAAGGGGTTCCTAAGGGGTCCAGGGAGGTCCCTAAGGCGTAGGGAGGTTAAGGAGGAGTACGGGACCGTACGATATTGCATAGTAGGAGTTGTACTCGCTAGAACGTCAATATAGGATAGAGTAGGCCATATGTGTGAATGGGTCTCGAGGGTGTAAGCTCCCGAGAAGGGATGTGCCGGGGAGGGTAGGTCCCCGGAGGCTAGGCTTGAGGATGGACGTCCTCGAGTGTAGGAGGTGGTAACGGAGAAGCAGTACGTAGTTCGACGTGAGAAGTAGCTTCGACGTTACCTAGATCGAGGTCCCGAAGCTTATGGAATAGCTAGGGAGCTCGAGGTGGTTTGGGGAGGTTAGCTCACCAAGGCGGTAGGTGTTGGGGAGCTTTAGTACTGTTTGAGGGAGCTCGGGAACTCACTCGAATTGCTTAGACGTGAAGTAAAAGCGTGTATTGGATCGTGTAGACGATCACGGAGACGATAGACAAGACTTGAGAGAAACAGAGATAGAGAAATAGAGAGTAAAGAGAATTCCGTATAGGTAGCAGGTACAAAGGGACAGGGACTGGACCTATGTAAAGGGTGTGTGTTCAAAATATACCAAGCTGCCGCTTCTGGACGTTGCGGCGCTACTTAAGTAGATACGGGAAGTGAACAAGAGAACATCTGGAACATGAGGCAGCTAATCTAGGGAGGGAGGTAATCGAGATTTAGTACTTAAAGGGGCTGGCCATTAGGAGGGTGTTGTATGCGTATTGGTGAGCGTCGGGACGTTTGGGTAGGTATGACAGGGGAATGGTGATAGTTAGGGAGGTGGGTGGTGGTATTTGGGAGGTGTGGAGGTCAATAGGAGGTGATAGCTGGTACTGGGGCAGGTCTGGTTGTAGCCAGGGCATGACATCGAGGTTCCAGTGATCTGTAATAATCTTGAAGGGGTTTGGAAGACCTTCCAAAAAGTGTCACCAGTCTTTTAGTGCTTCAATAATAGCTAACATCTCCCGGTCGTATATTTCATAGTTCCTCTCAGCAGGGTCCATGGAGGTGGATCGGAACGCCACTGGGTGCCAGAGTCTGTCTCCCTGTTGCTGTAATAAGGCCCCTCCGGTTGCAAATCCTGAAGCATCTACTTCAATGCGTGTTGGTTTGTTAGGGTCCCAGAGTACCAGGATTGGTGCGGTAACAAAGGCTTCTTTCAATGCGTCAAATGCTCCCTGTTCATCAGCTTGCCAAGACCATGCTACTCCCTTTTTGGTGAGGTCATTTAGTGGCCTAGCTTTCCTAGCAAACCCGTCAATGAAGCGTCTGTAGAAGTTGGCAAATCCCAGGAATCCCCGGACATCGCGAAGGCAGGTTGGGGTTGGCCAATCCTTTACTGCAGCGACTTTGACAGGGTCCATACGAACTTCTCCTTCACTGATAATCAGGCCCAAGTACTCAATAGAGGTTTGTTCAAATTTGCATTTCTCGGGACGGAGATAGAGGTCATTCTTGGCTAGTCGACCTAGGACCTGATGAACTACTTCCCAATGTTCGGTTATGGACGAGGAGAAAATGAGGATATCATCCAGATATACGGCTACTTTTCCTGCTGCAATTAGATCAGCGAACATGGAATTCATAAGCACCTGGAACGTAGCTGGAGAATTGGTGAGACCAAAATACATGACTAGTGGTTCAAAGAGTCCTTGATTGGTGGAGAAGGCTGCTTTCCATTCATGGCCGTCTTTGATTCGTATGTTATTGTAACCCCAACGCACGTCAAACTTGGTGAAATACTTAGCTTGTCTCAGGCAGTTGATGATGTCAGCAACCAGGGGGAGAGGGTAACGGTTCTTGATGGTGTATTCATTTAAGTGTCGGTAGTCCTGTATGAATCGTAGTTTTCATCTTTCTTTTTAATGAAGAACACAGGTGAGGAAAGGGGTGATTTGGACGGTCGAATGTACCCTTTTCGGAGATTGTCTTCCAAGAACCGGTCCAACTCTTCCTGCTCATTAACTGACATTGGGTAGATTTTGGTACGCATAGTTTCCGGAGCATCGGGTTTAAGATCGACCGCATGGTCCCAGGGCTTATGTTCGGGTAATCGTTCCGATTCCTTTTCCGAAAATACCTTGGCATGACGTCGATATGGTTTGGGTATCATTTCTTCAAAGGTTTTCCGAGGCTTATCCTTGTTCGCTGCTTCTGCCAGTTGTTGGGAATAGGTGTATCCAGCAGCGCACCACAGCTCCTCTGTTACTTCCTGGATAACCCCTGCACGGAGCCAGGCACGATGTCGTTTGCGATTTCCAGTCAGCCGGTATAGTGGACTTTCAGGTTCCTCAAAGGCTTCATCCTCTTCTTCAATGGTTTCTAAGTGAGTTTTACCTTCTGAAGTGGGGTTGGAAGGACTGCTGGATTCCTGGACCTGTTTTTCGTTGCTAGGTTCTGCAGTCTCTGTAGCAGCTCCTTGGCGATGGATCATGGGTGCCGTCGGGGTCTGGATTTGTCCATTCCACCAGTTGATGTTGGGGTTTACCTTGCGCAACCAGGGCAATCCTAAGATCACATCTTCCGATCCGATATTGGTGACAAGGAATTCCAGGATCTGGGGTTTGTTTTGATCTACCTTGGTTAGGAGTCATGCAAAGTGGGTAATACGGCCGGCTAAATTGGCGGTACCATCAATGTTATAGAGTTCGATGGGATGGGATAGTGGCCTGATATAGACATGATGTCTGTTCACAAATTTCTGATGCAGAAAGAGACCAGTGGCCCCGGAGTCGATCATAGCTGCACTTGTTGTACTCCGGAATCGTCCTTTAAGTTCTATCGGCATGCGAAAGTGAGAAGTGTTATTGAATTCTAGTGTGCTAATAGTACAGGAGGTGATAGAAGCATATATGAACGATTGAGATTCTGAGTACAATTTAGGGAACGACGCTGCAGCAGTGGCGGGTTCCCATCTTAAAAATTCTTGTGCAGTTCAGCAATCTGTCCTGCGAGGACCTGTTGGTTGGCAGCAAGCTCCTTTAACAGTTGGGCAAGATCAGGTGTGGCAGCAATGGTGGTACTTGGAGTGGCTGACTGAGGGGTGTCAGGGATACTGGTAGCACTAATGGTCGTAGTCTTCCTTCCAGGGAGTCCCAAGAACTTACGACGGCACACAGTCTCTACATGACCATTGAGGCCGCAGTGACGCCAGATGTCACGCTCATGATGGCCATCAGCCTTGCGATGTTCCTTAGATCCACACCCATAGCATCGCCCTATCATGAAACGACGAAAGGCATCAGGAGATCGAGTGGTAGTAGCATCAATGTCCATTGCGTTTGGGTCTCGGGTAGGCGTAGTGAACGGGGCAGTGACAGTAGAGGGTCTGACATTGTTCAGGATTCCATCGTCAACTAGCTTCTTTCCTTGTTCCCATGCTCGGGTAATTTGTCAGTTGTCTACATCAATGGCTGCATCAATTAATTCCTGAAGGGAACCAGTGGGACAGGTTGTGAACACAAGACCGTCTTTTACACGATCTGTAAGGTGATCATAGAACCGGTCTCTCAAGTCTTTGTCTGAGTAGCCAGTGCAGTCCGCATACTGTTGGAAGGTGGAGGCATAGGTTCCCACAGTGGTCCTATTCTGGTAGAGCCGTTGAAGGAGCTGTTTGGCATCTGTGGTCTCAAAACACATTTTGAATGCTGTGACAAATTCTTTCCATGTATCGTATGGAAAGGCTATACCTGAGCCCGTTATATTTGATTGGTTGATAGTTTCGGAGATAGGAGTGGCCCAGATAGCTGCATCTCCTTCAAGGTATGTAATGGCAGATGTGATTTTCTTTTTACGATCCGAGGAAAGAGCAGGGACAGAGTTAGCCCACAGCTCAAAGGCCGCTAGGAAGCGTCGAGCATCTTCCCCTCGCTTCCCATTGTAGTTCTGTGGTTTACCAACACTTTTGGTAGTGCTGAGGCCGCTTACTAGGTCAGAGACCACGTCTTGAAGCTTAGCCTGGTTCTTTGTAAGCTCCATAATAGCATCTCGGACATCCTGTGATGAGGACATGTCTTCTTCAGGGACTGATTGTATTTTGATATCGGGGTCGGCTGTAGTCTCAGTGACAGCGGGAGCTGATGGTTCCGTGGGTGTTAATGGAAGCGCAGGAGTGGAAGTAGTGGGAGTACTGATTCGTCCTACCCTAGCAGGTGGTGCTGGTCTGTGGATAGGTTGGTAACAGGTGTTCAGTTTTGCGTCAAATGTGTTTTCGTATTGATTAGGGCATGGTTGTCTGGAGCAGGGTTCCCACTCTTCTTCTTCAGTGTCCCAGTAACAGGTTGTGTTGGTTTCAGTATCAAGTGCGTGGAAGTGGTTGGAGCAATCAACGTTGACTCCGAAGGTAGACGTGGTGGATACCTTGTAGGATCAGCTCACCAAGCTGATGGTACAAGTAGAAGATCTTGACCTAATGTTGCGACGAGGCAGGAAGCGGGAGGCGGGAAGTCAGAGTACGCCGAAGAGCAACAACGAGGAGGCACAGAGACAAGCACAAAGCACAGATAAAAGGAATAGTGATCTCGAACAATAGTGGGATAGCATCAGAGGCCAATCACACCAATAATCAAAAGGGAATCTAGTTGCCCAATGACCAAGTTAGATAAGTAGTATCTAAGGGGATACAAGTACTTGCCTAGTTGCCCAATGACCAAGAGGTCGAGATGGGGAACTAGGATCTACCTACTGCTCTTTATATACTACTTCTGTCTAATGAGTAAGCGATTGTAAATAACGATGCGGTATGGAACAAGAGTGAGGAATCAATATATACGAGTAATAATGAGTCGATAATGAATCATAATGAGCTAATCGATGAATAAGGACGAGTTGTATGGAAGCATATGGAAACAAATAGAAGTATTGGGATGGTCATGTGAACAAGTACAATAAACATGTGAAAAGAGATTGATGGGAACACACTGCTGATGGCGCATCAAAGGGCGCATCATGAGACTTCATGACAGAACCATTATGGACCAAATAAGGACATGTAGATTCAAATTAAATGATATCTGACCGATTGTAGAAGTTTCCTTGTGGTTCCGAACATTTATTTTATTAAATTAATTGTACTGTGCGACTCTATATCCTGTATGTATAAATAGTGATCCAATGTATCTGGAATACAAGTGATTTTGGGACGACGTTGCAGTGCTAATCCATAAAAAGGAAAGACACACTCCCGCCAGACTGAAACCTCTTCGCTAGCAGCCATTTGGGCCCAGCACTTGTGAGTATAGGAACATTGTGTTCTGCTCCTTGTGACTGCGAGAAGTATATCCAGCTGTTGGGTATTCTTCAAACTTAGGATCAGTTGTTGGTCTTAAGGGCAAATCACGCTGTGTGGTTGTGCCAGCACATAGTTCTAGCCCTCTGTAGGGGTCTGTGTGTTTCAGTTTTAATTTACTTTGATTCAAACGCCCAAACCTTGATATACCCATATCAATACAATCAAAGCACAAATTGTGCTGAATCTACCTTAATCAAAGAAATATACTAAATCCTTAGAACAATTCAAATTGATTGATTGAAGCTTTTCCTGGCTCTCAAAGCTTTGCGGAACCTTTGACAATGCTACCCCTTGCTATTAAATAAATTTGATCCCTTTCATTCTAGTCTCTCCTTATTGTCTTTTACTTTACCCATATGCCAATCCATTGATATAATACTGCCTATACGCTACTATAGTTCCTCAGTTTAATTATCAACTTAGTTCATCCTCTCTCATCTATAAGTCTTCTGGCTCATCACCTTGAAGTACTTCTTGCTCTGACCTTAGGACTTATAAGTTCTTTGGTTCGCTCCCCATCATCGGCGTTACTGCTGCTCCAACCTGGCTGCTACTAGCTCTTTTCTCCTCTGTTCTCAATCTACGGGGACTAATGGCGTAACGGCGGTGTTGTTAATAACTTCACTACTGTCCCACTCGACCCTCCGCACTTAGATACCTTGTAGCCTCTGGCACGGTTACATGGTGTACATGATCTTAACAGTCCCGGGAAGTGGAGGTAGTGGCTGATGTCCTCAAGTGTGGGAGGTAGTAACGGAGAGGCAGCATGTAGTTTGACATTACCTAGGTCAAGGCCCCAGAGCTCATGGAGCACTTGGGGAGCTTGGGGAGGTTTGGGGCTTGGCTCACCAAAACAATGGACATTGGGGAGCTTTAGTATTGATCGAGGGAGCTCAATGTCATGCCTTGCCTGATTTCGCTTCCTTACATATCATATTCCTCCTCATTACCTTCCTATATCTCCCCACTGTATACCCAGAGCTCCCCTTGTCCGCTTTCACCATTATGTAATATGCCACATGGCTGTCACATGTATTGTATATAAGCTGGGGACCCCCCTCGGAGCTCCCCAGCATGTTATTGTCAAATCTTACCTGGAAACTCTTCCAACCTGGCTTGGTCCCTGTTAGTACAGTCTACTAGTACTTGCTAACAGGGCCTGACATGTCTCACCTGTCATATATTTCCTCTTTATCTGTTTCCCTCAACTCTGTTTCCTTCACCTCTGTTTCTCTCCTCTGTTTCATCTCTCTGAACACCTCTCTCAACCTCCTACGCCTACCTCTGGTTAGGCTCCCCTCACCCATATTGGCACTTCCCATACCTCCTCTTACGGCCTAGGTGGCTACCGCGTTCGCTTAGGCCCAGTCTGGGTAAGACCAGAGCAGGCCCTCTGTGCCAGGGCCTCACACTCAAAGACTCACTTGGGTTGCTTAAACGTGGAGTAAAAGCATGTATTGAATTGTATAGACAATCGTAGAAATGAAAGACAAGAGTAGAGAATGTCAAGCCTATGCCTCGGGCCCCCAGTTCGCCGCTCGGCATTCCGAAGATCCACCTTTATTGTAATCTCTTCCTTATTGTTCTTTCTCACTACACATACCCTTTCACTCTAGTCCCTCTTTATTGTCTTTTACTTTACCCTGCAGGACTACACGTATAACTCCTAGTAGTTAGTCTGGCGCTCCGCACCGCTGCGCCGCTCCGTAGATATAAATACTGCTTGTACGCTACTGTAGTTCCTCAGTTTAATTATCAACTTAGATCTCCCTTCTCAACTTAGCTCCTCTCTAAGTCTTCAGGCTCAACGCCTTGAAGCACTCTCTCTACAGCCTTTGGACTTATAAGTTCTTTGGCTCGCTCCTCGTCACCGGCGATACCGCCGCTCCGACTTGGCTGCTACTTAGCTCCTCCTTCTTATACTCTTGATCTCCGGGGACTAACGGCGTAGCAGCGGTGTTGTTAATAACCTCACTACTGTCCCACTCGTCTTCCACACTTAGACACTCTGTGACCTCTGGCACGGTTACACGGTGTGCATGATCTTAACAGAAAAACAGAGAGTAAAGAGAATTTCATATGGTTAGCAGGTACAAAGGGACAGGGACTGGACCTATGCAAAAGGGTGTGTGTTCAAAATACACCAAGCTGGGGCTTCAGGACGTTGCAAGACTACTTGTTACTGTCTTGGGGAGGTACTGGGACCGTGAGATATGTGAGATAGGAGGTGTGGGAGCATGTGGTTGTTACTGGGACTGGCCTGGTTGTAGCCAGGGCATGACATTACCCCCCCTGCAAGCCCTTTGCACCCTCGCAATGGGTAGGTGCATTTCTGGAAGGTCACCTGATCTTCACATGGTACCTGAAAAATTTTTTGTTGAAGTCCATCTGACCTTCCTTGCTTTCCCCACCCTTGTCTTCCTTCAGAGTTTACTTGATTGAAAGATGCCTTCTTCTCCTCACAAGATTTGCTCCGCTTCTCCACACTTTGCTGCTGCTGCCTCCTCTTCCATTCCTCTCGAGCAGGGAGGTGTCCCCTCTGTGGTGTCTGAAGATGACGAAGATATTGACCAGCTTGCATTTACCTTGGACATCCCATCCCATCCTCAACTTGACTTCTTTGAGAAGGTTTTCAATACTGGGAAGTCTCTGGCCAGTTACTCACAGGATGACCCCCTTTGGTCGCTCCTGTCCTCCATTGTGGTGCCCTGCACCAACTGCCTAAAAGCTCCGGATACCTGTGTGGTACCTCCGGGGTTGCCTTGATGTTCGAACTGCTCATTGAAGAAGACCTGCAGCTTAGGAAAGATACTCCATTTCCGGTACTTCACTTGCCAATGTGATCAGGATCTTGCATATAGTCGCAGATTCCTTGAAATTCATGGCACTCCTGCCCAGAAGGCTTCCTGGGCCATCCCAGTGGACCTCTGGCGCCGGTATGATGCTTTGCTACATCAACAAACCTCCTCCACTACCGCTCTTATGGAGCTGGACATGTTGGATGAGGGCAATGCCTTGGACAGGGACACCCAGGAGATGTCCCGGTTCATTGACACTCAACAACAAGAGACAGCTGCAGCTTCTTCTCCCTCCGGACCTGGGGAAGCCACCTCCTCTGATTCTCGTGGCAAGACCTCCCAGAAGCGTCATTGTCACTTGTCCCCTCCCTCTGCCTCACTGCTGGTAGTTCCTTGATTAGTGCGTCTGGTAGTTCCTCCCGGTTGTCCTTCCCAACCAAACCTGTTGCTGACACCAACCTGTCCATGCTCCCGACCTCCCTTGATCCTGTTGTCATTGACGATTCGATCTTGCCTAGGGTTTCCCAAAATCAAAGCTGTCTTATTCCTGTTGCATCTAATCAACCTGGTTCTGTGCAGGGTCCTACTGACCTGGTTCATTTGGCAGCTATTGCGGAACAATGGGCTGGTGCAGATCGTGCTCCCTTGGGTAGTATAAAGGGTATCCGCCAGGATCTGTTGCCAGTATGCCTCCTTCTCGCTCTCCTCTCGTTCCTCTGACCATGTGTCCTTCCTTGAATGGATGGTTCGAGAGTTCCCCGAGGAAGGCTTCTACGATGTATCCCTTCCTCCGGTGTCCGAACTGGAGGGGGAGTTGACTCGCATGCGCGAGGACCTTCGTCGAGTTGCCACCTTTGCTCACCGTCTCTATCGCTCGAGCCCAGGCAGTGCATTACAACATCATAACCGGCACTTGGGAGGTTTGATTGAGGCCATGATTGCTCTTCTATGGCAGGGCTTGGACTGGACGGAACCCAACCTCATTGTTCAGAACTTCCAGCTGGTACTGGAGTATTTGCAGGCTGCTCGAGGTATCCATGGGGAGCTCCATGTGTGAACCTTGAGCAGTTTGCACTGGTTCTTTGTGTTAAGATCATGTACACCGTGTAACCATGCCAGAGGTCACAGGGTGTCTAAGTGCGGAGGGTCGAGTGGGACAGTAGTGAAGTTATTAACAACACCGCCGTTACGCCGTTAGTCCCCGGAGATCGAGAGTATAGAAGAGAGGAACCAGTAGCAGCCAAGTCGGAGCAGCGGTATCGCCGGTAATGAGGAGCGAGCCAGAGAACTTATAAGTCCAAAGGCTATAGAGAGTGCTTCAAGGTAATGAGCCTGAAGACTTAAGAGATGGACTGAGGTAGAAAGGGAATCTAAGTCGATAATTAAACTGAGGAACTACAGTAGCGTACAGGCAGTATTTATATCTACGGAGCGGCGCATCGGTGCGGAGCACTAGACTAACTACTAGGAGCTATACGTGTAGTACCTGCAGGGTAAAGTAAAAGACAATAAAGAGTGACTAGAATGAAGGGTATGTGTAGCGAGAAAGAACAATAAGAGTGAGATTACAATAAACAGTGGATCTTCGGAATACCGAGCAGCAGAATGGAGGCCCGAGGCATGGGCTTGACACTTTGACAATGCTGCCAGACAATGGTCTGTATTGATTAGTGCTGGGCAACTTGCAATTCCCCGACAATTTCCCCTTCTTGACCATTGCTCAACATGCAGGTTATGCCCCTCCCTTTGAATCTACTTTGGAGTCTCCCCTCCACCGTTGCATGTTTGCATTGGACACCGCTAATGAGCTTGCCTCGTTTTTGTGTGAAAGAGAAAAGGAAGGAATCTAATGGGCACTCCAACCAACCAATCTAAGACACAATATGCGAGTTCACTGCTATCAAATTTATTTAATAGCAAGGGGTAGCATTGGCAAAGGTTCCGCAAAGCTTTTGAGAGCTAAGTACGAAGCTTCAATCAATCAATTTGAATCGTTCTAAGGATTCAGTATATTCTTTTGATCAAGGTAGATTCAGCAAGATTTGTGCTTTGATTGTATTGATATGGGTATATCAAGAATTGGGGGTTTGGCTCAAAATAATTAAAACCGAAACACACAGACCCCTACGGAGGGCTAGAACTATGTGCTGGCACAACCACACAATGTGATTTGCCCTTAAGACCAACAACTGATCCTAAGTTCGAAGAATACCCAACAACTGGATATACTTCTCGCAGTCACAAGGAGCAGAACACAACGTTCCTATACTCACAAGTGCCGGGCCCGAATGGCTGCTAGCGAAGAGGTTTCAGTCTGGCAGGAGTGTGTCTTTCCTTTTTATGGATTAGCACTGCAACGTCGTCCCAAAATCACTTGTATTCCAGATACATCGGATCGCTATTTATACATACAGAACATAGAGTCGCACAGTACAATGAATTTAATACAATAAACGTTCAGAACCGCAAGGAAACTTCTACAATCGGTCAAATACCATTTAATTTGAATCTCCATGTCCTTATTT
Organism: Lentinula lateritia; assembly: GCA_028011325.1. NCBI lineage: Eukaryota > Fungi > Basidiomycota > Agaricomycetes > Agaricales > Omphalotaceae > Lentinula > Lentinula lateritia. The sequence continues at coordinate 4,046 of JANVFT010000126.1, read as the reverse complement.
GGTTCGTAATGGTTCCAAGATTTGAGTATACCTCCAATATAGGTAGGTACTTCGTTATTCATTTAATTTAATTGTTTTGGAGAATGACTTGAATGGTGTTCAGCTGTCACTGCTGTTCAACACTTACTTCGATCATTTGTCACCTCATCCGGAGGCAAATCAGCTCTCCTCAATTCTAATCCTATCAATCTGATTCATCTGGATTAAACTAATTGCTTCTCTCTTTCAATAGACACCCATTGTGCCTATACTCTATCAAGGGAGTTACGCATAGTATTCATTTAATTGCATTCTTCATTATTTTCTATGTCAGGACTCTTTGACATTCATTTGATATGTCTTCGGAGCCTCGCAATACTTCAATTGTTCTTCTAGTCATTTTACTCAACCATGCAACCTGATTGGTCCATTAGACTAAATCGCAGTCTTTTTAGATTAATGCATGATCTTGTTCTAGAAGGAGTTTTTGATAATTCCTGAGTTCTAGAAAGTCATTTCGAGTCAATCCTTGGTTCATGGTCACTCGAGTAAGTTCTTCCAAACTCCTGCCAGTGTAAGGTCCAATAAGAATACCCTTGGTATGTCATACGTGAATGGTCATCCTTCGGATGTAGTCCGAGTCTGGTATAATCCTGCTTGACAAACAGGTAGACTGCTATCCGAAGGTTGTATCGGGGATGGGTAAACTAACCAACTTGTGGTAGTATGGGTATATGGTCCCTTCAACTTATTAGACTGATTCAGTATTGACTTTGACTGTCAATCTGGGTCTCAATTACAGTCCTCTCGATACGAATCTATACGTGAAAATGTCACAATTCACAGTATAGACGTCTAGCTAAAATTTAGGCGTGTCATCCCCCCCAAACTAAAGAATTTGACCATCCTCAGTCATTCGTAGTTTTGTATAGGGAAAGGATACCCAATCTGTTATTAGATTGATTCGACAAGACTATATCTCCTTTTAATGTAAATCACTGGGTTTGGATCTCTACTTCTCCGTGCCCTCCAATCAATTTGGATGCCCTCAAATGGGTTTCTAGTGCTCATTCTATCAATTTATTCGCACACCTGCTACCAGTCGTAACAGTTTAGCGCTCGATTTGAATTGAATACTTTTTTGGTATTCATATCACATTTGAAAATTTAATTCACAATCTTTTAATCATCTATTCACAGAACCGGCTTCCATTTCACGGAGAGCTGCTCTGACGTACGCGCTGATTCAGTGTGTACGTTTATTTTGTTCAGGGCACAGGGTTCAACAAATTTTTCATTGAAGTCCGTTTCTCTCTTTATTCCCTGCTCCCATTTCGTTTCAATCAAAATGGCTTCAACCTCGAGTCCAACTCAATCTTCGGCCTCAACCACTTTATTACCCACTTCTCTTATGGAGGCCCAGGTTCTACTGGCGGGCCTCTCATTTAGATCGACACTTCCTCTGTTCTTCGAGAGCACCGTGTTTCAGCATCTTCAACAAGGCGATTATGCTCCTCCTCTTTTGAGCCCTCAACACACTCCGGATTATGATGGATCCAGCACTTTTCCCGCTTTCTCTTATCCTTGTGCCTTGGTTCCGTTCTGTTTTCCTCTTGAGACTTCACGTCCCTTGTCCGTGGCCTCGGGCCTGGACTTGTTCTGTTCTGCCCAAATGGCAGTCCGAACACTGCAGCTATTAACGGACGATTCACCTCCAACAGAGTCAGGGGAGGTTTATAATGTTTTTGAGGATGCAGCTCCATTTTTGGTATGTCACTAGTTTTTATTCTTTCCTTCACTGCTTTATAGTAATTGTATTTGTTAGATTTATATTCGTGATTTTTGGATGGGTCGTGGCAATTGTCCTCTCTTCGCAGAGCAGGTTTCTGCCGAGCTCTTATCCCTCAGCCTTCCCGTTTTTCCTCGCGACAATTTGACACAACAATGGGTTATTCCCCCTGAACACCGTTCTTTAGTTGAAGTAAGTGTTCTTTCTATTGAAGTCTCTCCATTCTTATTAATTTAATTTACAGGGTGTTCACAACTTTGAACGATTCCCTGCCATTCCTATTCCATTTTGTCTTCGTTTTCGTGAAGGAAGCGCAATGATGCGTACGGTTCCCTCTAAAGACCTAGATGTCTTTGCCTCGTTACGCGGCAAAGGTTCATCGGCGGTCGCATCGAAGATTACTACTCCTTCTCCACCCTTGGAGACCCAGCCATCGTTGCGGGCTTCCAAGGTGCCTGTAGTTCCCCCTCGATTAATCAGAAGGAATCGGGAGTTAGAGAGCCTCAAAGCTGATGCCTCCACATTTTGTAAGTATCAATTTAATTCATTGATTCTTTATTTTTATTCATTTCATTCAATTGTAGTTTCTTCTCCTCGTTCCACTCGTTCAAGAGACTCTGATAATGAGCTCTTAAGAGGATCCCCTTCTGTGGACACAGCTCCCCCAGTTTCTTCATCGACCAAGGTTCCTGTGGGCCGAAAGGAGCATAAATCCACAACTACTGTCAAAGTGGTTGAAGATTCCAAAGCCTCCAATCCTCCTTCTTCTGTCATGGCTTACAAAAGAGTTTGGCTCCCTCCTCATTCGAGGAAAATTACATCAACGGCCTCAAAAGGAAAAGCACGGCAAATCATTGCCACTGACAAAGATTCGACTTCCAATGAAGTTGAATCTGAGGATGAGGATGAGGAGGAGGAGGAGGACACTGCGCCCCCTCCAAAACGTCTCAAATCGAATTCTTCAATCCCAGGTACCTTTTTCTGGTATCTTTCCATCTAATTTATTCATTTGATTGATTGCAGCTTCGGTTCCTCGTCGTTCAGCCAAGAAGATGCCCGTACCAAAACATGCGTCAAAACCAGCTTCCAAGCCCGCTCCTGTACATTCCCCTGTTAGTACCTTTCAACCGGTACTGCTGGCGGATGCCGAGGGACAACTACGACTCCCTAATCAATCCTCGGGTAACTTTACACCCTTCCCTAAGTTTGCTCATGCTAGGGTAGGTTTTAGTTGATCAATTTAATTCATATAACACTAAATCTATTGATTTATGTCATGAAGTCTCATGATGCGCCCTTTGCTGCGCCATCAGCGGTGTGTTCCCATCAATCTCTTTTCACATGTTTATTGTACTTGTTCATCTCTTTTCACATGTTTATTGTACTTGTTCACATGACCATCCCAATACGTCTATTTGTTTCCATACGCTTCTATACAACTCGTCCTTATTCATCGATTAGCTCGTTATGATTCATTATCGACTCATTATTACTTGTATATATTGATTCCTCACTCTTGTTCCATATCGCATCGTTATTTACAATCGCTTACTCATTAGACAGAAGTAGTATATAAAGAGCAGTAGGTAGATCCTAGTTCCCCATCTCGACCTCTTGGTCATTGGGCAACTAGGCAAGTACTTGTATCCCCTTAGATACTACTTATCTAACTTGGTCATTGGGCAACTGGATTCCCTTTTGATTACTGGTGTGATTGGCCTCTGACGCTATCCCACTGTTGTTCGAGATCACTATTTCCTTTATCTGTGCTTTGTGCTTGTCTCCGTGCCTCTTTACTGTTGCTTCTCAGCGTACTCGGACTTCCCGCCTCCCGCTTCCTGCCTCGTTGCGACAATTTAATAGAATAGCGCTGCTTTAAGTCAAGAAAATCCCCTACTGGCAGTCAACCCTGACTTCGTCGAGCTGGGCTCCATTTTGGAGACTCAAAATGCTCGTTTCACGATGCAGGACTTGATGCAGGTTAATCGGGTGATTCGCGACGTAAGTTATTTTCTAAACCTTATTTTAATTTGATTTAAATGCTCATTCCTTTTCAATTTATCTAGCCTTCCATTCCCAGCCAAGCTTGCGTTTCGGCGCTCGCTTGAGGGGACTTGGAGGCAAATTCGGCTCCTCTACCAGGATATAAGTGCCAGGCATGCTCCTCACGGAGTCTTAAGTGCTTGTGTTCCTTGGACGTGGAACTGGCTATGGATGCGCTCAATGCGCTTCATAAGGCCTCAACTAGCAGTACGCATAGTAAGTTTTCCCTATTCAA